>JANHFL010007645.1:322852-336982 GCA_032468155.1 Oxyrhabdium leporinum
GGAAGGAAGGAAGGAAGGAAGGAAGGAAGGAAGGAAGGAAGGAAGGAAGGAAGGAAGGAAGGAAGGAAGGAAGCTGCATCCAAGAAACACAGAAACGTAAGTATGTGGTGTGTGACAAATACATTCTAGCATTGATGAACTGATTAACATACATAATACAAGAAACAATGAAGAACATTTCCTTTGAATTATGTTAGTGTTACTTCTAAGAAAAGGGGCCTCTGAATGAAATGAGTAAAAGAGTTATATTAAGAATATGCTAATAATTATCAGTGAACTTATTTCAATTATTTAATTATTCTGTGATTTTTATGGAGTAATAGAATGGAATATTGCAAAACTCTACAAGCTTGATGGAGAACCTCCATTTATTAATGACATCACTGTAGTGTTGCATAATTGGTTAATTTGGTTTGCACAAATATTTTTCTTGACAGAAATCTTGTTTAAGAACTTGGCCCTTCTCTTCAAAATTATCAATATATTTATGCATATTGCCAATTCTATGCCAATGTTTTATTAGTCCTTTAAATTATTTAAATAGAAATACATCTCAAATACATGTGTGTATTTTAAAATTATTCTACATTGTTATTGTTGAAGCTTTGTTTGTCTCAGAATTAAAAGGAAAAAAAAACTGGAGGGAGCGGACTTGAAAAAGTTGAAATAGAAAGGAAGTTGGTACAACAATCTTCTTCTCTGGGAGATTGTAGATCCTTCAGCAAAATAGTAGATTTGTTTAGATCTGAATGAAGAGTTTCATACAAAAGTGCATTTGAAATCCATTTATTTTTTACACTGCATTCACATGTGGAATCCCATTTTAGTTTACTGTTTATGAAGGCAGATTTACACCACCACCCCTTCCTCATTTAGCAGCTTATATCAAAGGGAAAATGGATTTCATATGAGATAGATTGTTGAAAGGATCTTGAGAATTACATTCCAAATGAGTTCTAAGAACAGAAACAAGAGTCAACCTAATATGAACAACCTCGCAAAAACTAGACACTCTGTGTTGGTCCTTATGGCACAACAGCATACTTTCAAACAAAAAGCAAAAACAAACAAGCTCATTTGAATTCAGCAAAGCAAGTTTAAAGCCTTGTTTTTTTCTCATATCTTTCCCAGTCATGGAGAAACTCATGATCCACATGGAATTCATTTTCTTTTTCATATTCTAGGCTATTATGTACAAAGCAAATTTGCAACTGTTTCCTTATTTAACAATGCATTTGATTTTCATATTGATGTGGTGTTGATCTTAGAATAGGAACAAGAAAATGAATTCCACGTGAGATGAATTGGTTTTTTAAAAGTATATTGTGGGGAGGGGAGGCATGAGCAGAGTTTTGGGGACCTTGTGGTTAAAAAAAAAAGATAAATGAATGAAAGCTTGGGTGGGGGGTGACTATTGTAAGCCTTTGCTAGAAGGAAAGAACTAATATCTAACTACTAAGAAACAGACAAAATAGAATATATTCTTATCAACTTGTAAAGGGCAGGAATGAATCTGGATTATTACATTGGACTGTTGATAGATGGCAGTAAGATATCAACGAGGAAATAAATAAATAACTCAATTGCTACATGCAGGAGTTTACAACCCACACATTCAATTCTGCCTTTCTTTCTCTCCTCTTTGTCTCTCCTCTGAATGGGAAGAAATAGCTGCAGGGGTTTAAAAGGTAAACATCCCCATCTGAAACTCCAGGCTCAAAAATATCCCAACCATCAGCTTCTGGATTACGCCTAAAATTGCTTCAAACCATCTTTCCAATATTGTCTATATGGGGGAAGGAACTGTCAAACGAGGCAATTATGACAGTTTAGAGCATGGATATCAAACTTGCGGCATCATGTTGCCGTCACATGATGTTTCACGACATTTTTCCCTTCACAGAGCTGGGGTGGGCGTGGCCTGCACGTGACGCATCCAGCCTACGGACTGCCAGTTTGACACTCCTGGTTTAGAGAAAGTCCAATGTATTCTATAAATTCAGTTCTGTTCAGCCTGGTTGTTGTTGTTTTTTTCTTTTTTCTGCTCTTCATCTTGGGTTCTGAGTTGAGGCTAATGTGTTAAGATGAAGAATGCTTCTTGGATGAGAAGCTACCTCTTCCAGGTCTACAACACTTGCACAGTTCTGCTACAGGATAGCAGCAAATAAGTTAGGAAAAGCAACACATAGATCATGTCTCCAAACCAAACAGGAAAAAAAATCTCTGTTTTGTGTTCACATATGGCTATGCTCACTTTTCCCTTTGCATATGTGCATCTGGGGTATTTGTATATTGGGATGCCCTCTCTGTCATATGATGCCCCATAGAAAATTATTTTCCTGGAATGTTTTGTTCTGCAGTACCAATCTGGATTCAGATATGACTGACTGACTGACTGACTGACTGACTGACTGACTGACTGACTGACTGACTGACTGACTGACTGATTGATTGATATTCTGGCTTCTCCCACCACCTCAAATTTTGGTCCAATTATGCCCAATTTAGGAACTTATCTGGCTGATAGATAGAAAAATAGACCAAATTCTGATACTCATTGTATAATTTCATTCCAACATTCTTTTGGTTTAGGGAAAAAAGAGGGATTTTTTTTAAAGTCCTAGTGGTATTGTTTTAATTGCATAGAAAAAAGAAAAACAGCAGGGCTGTGAGGGAGAGTTAAAGGACACTATAGCTGAATAGCTTGGGCTCCATTCAGCTATAGAATCATCCCTGATGACAGATTATCTCTAGAATAGTGATATTTTCCCATATGTTTGTTATATCATTAGTTAAATATATCTGCGATGAAGAACGTATTATGTTCACAAAAGCAGAGCAATTAAGGTTTATGTGTTCACACACTAGGTGCAAACATTATATTAAATGTAATATAAATATTAAATACATTGCAGCATTTGAGGAGAATGTATTTGTTTCTTAAATAAAAAGCTGCATGCAAAAATTTCCACCGATGGAAGTTTTATTTCTGTATATAGGAGGCTTCTGATTCATTGTAGCTTTTACAACAGTAGAATTGCAGAGGGTGTGATTTTTCTTAATTTTCCTTAAACCACCCCCCCAAAAAAAGTAAGTTTGGTGTAATGGTTAAAGCACCAGGTTAGAAACAGAAGACTAAGCGTTCTTAAGTATGAGGACCAGTTATGTGACTTTGTGCCAGCCACTTTCTCTCAGCCCATTTGTGGTTGTTGTTGTGGGCAAGCAAAAATACGTGGTGGAAAGAATATTAGGAATGCTCATTGCCTTGATGTAATTTATAAAAATAATAATAAAGGTGCGATTTTAAAAAATCTAAAAATATTTAAAAAATCAAAATGCACTTGAGAAAACAAGAAAACCAGACTAGTCCAGGGATGAAGTAGCACTGGGTGCTTGAGTGAAGCTAATGACAATCATCCCCATTTCATTGGTTAGATTATTCTTAGTTTATGGGATGTTATAACAGGCAAGCAGAAGCATTGCTTGCAGTGGTGTATAATCAGGTTTCTTGATTTTATTTTTCAATTTTTATTTTGTTAAAATCAGGAGAAATTTAAAAGTGCAATTTAATATTTTACTCTGCTTAGCTACTCATTGAGACCTGCTACACACATTACACAAAATAACAGAAGATACATACTGTCTTCTGCCATAGTCATGGAAAGATTAATATATTTGTCTCTTTTTTCATATCTTGGACTCACACATCTCCCAGAGAGATAAAATTATGTATTATCTCTTCGCAGATGATGAAATCTTGAAAAAAGAAAATATCTAACACTTCTATTTTTCCTATTTCTGTAATGTTTAAAAGTTCCTTCATATCTCTTGAGCAGTCTTATCATTAATGTTTTGACTTCACTTCAAAAAAAGTCTGAAAAACTGAATGCAGCTTAAAAATGATTCTCTCAAACAGCCATTGATTGATGCCTTTGTTCAAATGCTTCTGTCTTTTTGGTGTATGTAAGGTTTCTTGTTTGGGCTTGTTTAGAATTTGCTATTTCTGATAGGAATGCATCAGTAGAAGACTGGCATATTTTTTTTCTTAGATTTTTCAAATTGTATTTCCACTTGTTTTAATATAGGCAACATCTGTCATATGCTGAGTGACTGCTGTGGTACATGAATCTTCCAAAATGGGCACCAAAGAAGTATTCTTGTCAACAGAGCAAAAATTAATTCACAAAGTCTATCATAAGAAGAATGAAATTGTATCCATGAACTGTTGCAGACTTCTAGGTATGGAGACAAAGTTTAATAGTAGTTGTATTTTAAGGCTGGGCAATACTTCTAAGAGATTTAGGCAAAGTGTTACTCAAAACACACACTCTTCCAAAAATGAAAAAAGCAGTCACATCCAGCAGCCTCAATAGCCACAGATGTGGAAGGAATGAAACAAAAGGATTTAGTGAAGAAAATTGCGGTACCCTTATGGCACAAAAAGTCTTGTCAATCCAAAGGATAGTTATGTCAGGCACTCCACATTGCAAATCCTTTGGGTCTTGCCAATGGCTCTCTGATTTAGATACTCTCTGGCTTAAGCCTCCAATATATCTAATCACATCTATTTTTGATCAACTTTTTTAGAGGTATCCATTCTTCCACTTTTAAGAATACAGCATTGTAGGTTGACAAAGTTGTAGCAAAATCTGTAGTGGCAGTCTTTGGATTTCAAACTTTCCCAGAAATGCAGCTACAGGTATTGTTGGAAGAAAGCCAGCCACTTACCCTGTTTAAATCCCATATAACCCTGGCTTGAGAAACATGATATTCCCGTTCGTGATATTTTTTTTTGCTTTTTAAAAAAGCTTAAGAATTGTTAAACTGCTCATCCAGGCCTGCAGCCTCTAACTCAGAGTGCAGAGTTGAAAAAACGCCCATGTGGCAAGATTAGAAACTCATTGGTGTAGTTGATGTGGCCTTGCCAACAGCTTCCCTTCTTCTTTATCTTTTTTCCATTTTTTCCTACTCTCTTTGGGCTTATTAACTTTAAAAGCACATCTTTCCTGTTGGGAATCTGGCTGGGTTGCTGAGAGGCAGATTTCTTGCTCTCTCACTTCAGTTCAACATCCATAAGACTGAGAGGCTTTCTTTAGCTTCCCTGTGCTGGTGTGAGATCATCCTTAAAAGTTTCAGATGGACTCACTCTCATTTCATTTCTTATCCTGGAGTGCAATCGAAAGCCAAGCCATTTATACTTTTAAATACCTCCAATAAACTTAGGCTATCAGGAATATACGTTATGAAAACCGGAAAAGAAAAGGCCTTCTTGTCATCAAAACTATAATAATTATGTGTCAAAAGTAATTACTATTCTGTAAGTAATACTTCTAATCCTAAATGACAGGGAAGGAGGCACAGAGAAGTAACAGCAAAACTGCTGGCTATGTGAAATCTGATATAAAATTAATGACCCACCTTAAATTTTGACCAAGAAAAACCTGAAAAGCAAAAGAAGACTGTTCAATCTGCCTTCCTTATGCTACACTGAAGTATTACCTGCTTAAAACGCATTCCATCAGACAGGTATTGGCCAGAAAGACATTGGAATAAAGAAACATTTATTCATTCATTTGTACCTCTCACTTGGATGAGACAATCAAAGCCACTTACATTGTTTTAAAAAAATGACTAGCACATACATTTCGATGTGTAAAAGAAAATAGAAAAATGAACATTTTGCTCCTATATTTATCTGGAAGTAAATTCTTTTAAATTCAGTGGGACATGAATAGGATTGTGCTGCTTGTTATCTTGATCTAAACAAATGAGAACAAAGTGTTCCCTGTCGCTAAGGTGGCCTTCCATCTGGTTCTTTGATTGTTGGATCATCTGCCAAAGAATGGAGAAGGAGACATTTCTTCTAATACCAGATTTTTCTCTTGTGATAAACTAGAATGAAGATTTTACTTGTCCTAGTTCACAATATAATGGTCTTCCTACCGCCAAACACGTAGAAGATGCAACTGAGCAGTAACACAGATTAAATGTCCTATTTCAATTAAGTAATTAGAGACAATAAAATGTTCTTCTTTCCTTGAGTTGGTCTTTCCAGTTTCCTTTCCTCTGATACATTCCAAATTCCTTAATATTTTATTGGTCTCGCAAATGAATATGTTTACTGTCTTAATTTTTATAATGATACCTACATAAGTATTCTTACCTTAGAGAGCTTATTTTCCTCTTATTCTTCATTTTCTGCATAAAATAATGCAACTCACCTGCACAAGAAAGGAAAATGGTGTGAAAAAAAATAGATCAATAGATTTCATATGTTAGTTTTTCAAAGCCGTTTTTCATGAAGTACGTTTTTTTAAAGAAAAATGTATCTAAAAAGGGACAGGAAGTTAGTGATAATGAGATAAATATGACTACTATATCAATATTTTCAACAATAGCATTATTTTACATATACGTAAAATTACACTAAACAGGAAAGAATTTTTCTCAACTAATCAGGAAAACAAATACAGATGTATTCTTAGTATGATTTTGGAGTGATTTAAACAATGGGTCTTCCTTGGAACTAAGAAAACATTTTTAGAATTGTTATACTGTAATTGATCACAATAATAATTTACTTGGATGCAAAATATCCTGTTTTGATATTATACAATTAATAAATAAATTATAAGTGTAGGATCTGTACTGGAGGAAAAAGGGGCATGGTTTAATATAAATATACACTTGAACATATTATATGCATGTTACATTCATTATTATGGAGAGCAATAGAACACTTCTATCTGCAAATTAATTATTTGGAGTCATTGTTCCCTAAATCCTATAAGCATCATCTTTTATTTCCAACACCTTGAATATTTGAGGGCAATCCACATATAAATTTTTACATATAATGTATATTTAATCTGGGGCAAATATTCGGGAAAGGTGTATGTATGTGTGCATATGTTTACATATGCATGTATATTGTTTTGTCTCTACCCACATTTTTGTTATGACAAGGTGCAGCAAACCCTCATGGATTGAATGCAAATGTCTGCAGCAACAATATGTTCATATTCACAACCTCAGGTATGTTGACTTTCCCCTGAACTAGACTCTATATTATCAAGCTCCTAATGTAATATAAGCAATATATTCTTGCTTTTTGTAGATATTTATGCAAAGATTATGAAAACTTGCAACACCCTAGGTAACTAAAATGATGGTATAGGTGAAAAGGCTTCTTGTATGTGTTGAGAGATCTAGATAAAGGATTTCTGAATGGAATGCCCATGACAGATAGGGTAAGTTGCCTCTTCTTCATTGAGTGCAGATGGTATTAGCTTTCTTTGGCTTGTATAATGAGCCAATATATGCAGGTATTATAGAATACTATGCAGTTCCCTTTCCCACCAACGCTTTTTCCACCATCAAATCATACAGCTGGAAATAATAATTTGGCCTCTGATTCCAACCTTCTGCTGAGTGCAAGAATCCAAATTAAAGTGCAAATATTTAATAAAATGTTATTGGCCATAGCTAAAGCAATTACTACAAAAGGCATTTATATATATAATCAACCTTTTCAGGATGTGTAGAGTGAGTAGTAAAAACAGCATTGCTAAAGCAATAGTGAATAATATGTTATCATTGCAATATCATGTATGGTATATTTTCTACTGCTTGAATAATTCAGTGTGAAAAACAATCTAGATATAAGTTTGTACATATCAGTTATATTTAATCTGGGGCAGATATTTAAAAATGTGTATGTATGTGTGCATATGTTTACATATGCATATATATTGTTTTGTCTCTGTCTCTGCCTCTGTCTCTCCCTCCCACCAGTGTGTGTGTGTGTGTGTGTGTGTGTGTGTGTGCGCGCGCGCGCTGTTTTGGATTCCAACGAAAATCAGATTAGGATTTGAATACAAATAATGTCATTGTCTATCTAATGGAACTTGGTTTGATTCCCCTCATTTTCTCCAATTACTGTAAAGCTCCTTTTTTCCCCCTATTTTATTCACATAAGAATCCTAACGAGTCAGAAATCATCCAAGGAATACGATACCAGGGTGCAAATCAGATCAGTCTATTTATATCACAATAGTACTGTTTAGCAACAGTATCCTTCACATAACCTCACCAGAATTATTACTGAGTAATAAAAATGTCTTGATTCTTAATTATACCAGTCCAGACTATTTATTCTTTTGCTCCTCGAAACATATAATTGTAATGCTTGCATTGTTAAGACTAATATCGAAAAAATTGTCAACTAATGTTACCATCAACAAATTCTGTATAAAAATGCATGAACAAAATTATGGCAAAAAATCTTCCTTAAAAATGCTTTTTCAACTATGACCTGGATGACTGAGAATCTCCATAGACATTTAGCCATACTGTTTAGTGCCTGAAGGCTTATTTGGCCATGAAATGTGTTGTTATGATTGAAGAACAAGAGATACTCAACTTTTGGGAACTAGGAGCTCATTTGAAAACTGAAAGCATGTGGTAGGCAACCCATAAAATGATAATCATGATGCCCAATCACCCAGATTTTCCCATTCTTTCTACCCCTGTTTCCCCTTTGTACTGTCCTCCAAAACAAAACTGTCTGTTTCATTCTCTGTATTAACCAGATCATATCCAAATCACAGATCTTTTTGGTTGAGTGTGGGCCACCCAAGCAAAACCAGGTATTCTGTGCATAGACCAGTTTGTCCATGCAGTGCTTTCTACATCCCATTTTGAACTACATCACCTGGAGAAAGAACCTATGAATACCATATGTCTCCCTAAGCCTTCAGAGTTTCTCATGTTTATCACATACAATATTCCCCCATTGATTGAAATTGATCACTTTTGAAACCAAGGCTTAAGAACTGAAATGTTATATATGCAAAGACCCCTTTGTCCTGTAACATGGAATTGCTGAGAACCAGAGCTGTATTTGAAATACTAAGCCTAACAGAAATATCAATATTATACTGTTTGTTCAACATCAGCTAGGGAAGATGTGCATTCTCTAATCAAACTGACATTTTTTTCTTCCATTGGTTTCTTATGCTAGTTAGTATTCAAGTTCTAAAACAAATATCTAGCTGAATCAAATGCTTAACAGTATTTTTAGTCAAAATCAAAAATAAATTCAGAAAATGACATGGGAATTCTTAAACTTTCAAAGAAAACATTAATGAAACAAAGAGCTTTGTATGGAAAGAATTGACTTGCAACTATATTTCACAACAAAATGCAAGATTTGTAGATCTTCAGCACATGTCTTTAGCTTCCTTTATTCGATGGATTAACAAAAGTTACTAAAAAAGATCAGTAGCACAGTGAAGGCGTTGGTGGTATACGCCTTTAATTTTTCTATTGTCTTTCTTCTTGAATGTTGATATATATTCAGTTTTCTTAATAGTCATCTTAGAAATGACATATCCATTGAAATTTATAGAAAAACCTATAAATATGACTTCCTAAGCAAACTTTGTTGCCAAAAATGGTGGTTCTTGTACTCAAAGAGATACCACTAATACCCCATTATTATGGAATAAATTAATACTATATTATTTGTCAATGCCAGGTCAATGCCATGATACATGGAAAAAAGAGAGAAATTGATAGAAATAGGCTACCAATAATGTAGCCCATTCTCTGAAATTGCTGTCTGCGTCTCAGTGTGGATTTGAATTTGTAGCGATGTCAAAGTCAATAACATAATTATAATGATGGACAGATCCTTTTTATATATTACTGACCTTGCATTAAACATACAGTGATATATTATGCAGCTGTTGACTATCAATGGCATCATCCCTATCCCTTTTTAAATCAAGCTCTCTAAAAAAGAAACAAACACAATGTTTCTCCAGGTACATATTTGATTCTACCATGCTTAACTGTACTCTACAGTAATAATATTTTTTAAAAAGGTTGGGTTGATGGATAGAAGCCTTTGCAATGACCTTGTGTCCCTCCTTAGAGGAAGAGGCTTGACAGGTAGATATATGGACAGTTTGTTATTGTAAATTCCAGATCTTGTGATTATCTCTGACTCAACTTCTGGGTGTTTATCTGGAATTCCGGTGAAAGGTCAACCAGTATATTATTGCTTCTTTCCACCTTGTACCGACCCCAGCTTTAAAAATACATTTTATACAAACACAAAGAGAAACTTATCTGAACAAAATGGCAAAGGTGAATGAATGATGCTCACAAATTTGGAAGAAAAAAAGTCAACTGGAAACTATCCTAAAATATTTTGTTGCTAGCCATGTTAACATTTCCCCCTTAAAGTGACATATTACAAATTTTATATTATGAGCAGTTTTAATTTTTATCATTTAATAAGCTCTAGCATTATTCAAAAGCTGTAACATCCCCTTGCACACATGGAAAAGGGGAAGTTTAGCAGAATACATAAATAAGAAAGGCACAGATTTTGGATCTGAATCTATATATGATTTTGAAAATATGATTTGCAATACAAAATATACAGTGGCACAATGGCCTAGAGATTAAGACACTCACCTCTCACTCAGAAACTTAAGAGTTCAATCCTAGGCAGCTACAGATGTTTTCTCTGTCATGGTGCAAAGAGAAAATATCAGCTCCAAACTTCACATAGGTATCAGGAAGGGCATCCAGCCAGTAAATGCTCAGCTTCATTCAGTATCCTTGACTTCACTCCGATGAAAGGGATTAAAGGATCATAATAAGAAGAAAAATACAATACATAATAACTGCAGAGTTTTTATGAGGAATATAATTTTGAAATATTAATCAATTAAATGTGCCCCCATAGTTACTGTAATTAAAGAGTTGAAACAATCTTGTAAACCATCTATTCCAAGGAATAATTCCAGTGCATTTCCAAAAAATTCAGACATAGATTCAGAAGACACCCCTCTAAACACTTAATACAGAACTATAATCTATCCTCCTGTAATTTAAACTATTAGATTTAGCACTGCTCTGGGGGAATAAGTGTGTGTGTGTGTGTGTGTACATGTGTGTTTGTTACAGACAGTGTATATATAGATACATACTAATCAGAAGATGACTAACTAGTCAACAATTATATGAATGCAATTGTTGGGTTTGGGAGCAATTATATTTAAAACAAATCAAATCCAGGAAAGTTTTGAAAGTTTTAAAGCCCCGTGAATGAGAATATGAGAGGAAATTTAACTGATGTCTAATTATATTTCAAAGAAAGAACATTTAAAAAATGTGACTTATAATGTTGGTTTATGAAGTCTTTATTGCTAAATGTTAGAATGACAGAAGTCTGGGGTTTTTTTGCCTGGAACAGTTGCTATGTATGAACAGAGAAATAGTAATGTTTCATATTTTCACAGAAAGAAGCACTGAATATAATAATTAGAAGAGGGTAGTGCCTTATTTCGGGCACATCCAAGGCCCATGACGTCTCTACTGTAGTTTAGAAAGACTCATTAGTATGAAAGGTGAAAGTTATTTTTTTGACTCTGACAGTGAGATGGTTACAGTCCTTGAACATTTATATCATAATGAATACATCAAACTTTAAGATGCCAAAGGAATTTTTGTTCTGATAGCCAACAAAGAATATGCATTATTGCTCTGTATGAATCATTTATTTAAAGTTACATATAAGACTATTCCATATAGCTCCTAGTTCATTGCAAATTACAAACTATTGCCAAATGTAATGAGGCCAATTAGTTAGAACAATCTTTGGAGGATGTTAGATTAGACACCTCTGGAATCTTGATACCATCTTATTGTGCCTGCACAAAATGTTTTGTCTATTCTCAGAATAACTGCTGTGCTAAATATGAGCAGACACAAATTGCCAATTTATCAAAAAGCAAATTGTGAATGTTTGCTCTGCCACATATTCTAAAGTCCCAGTAAGCTTTCTGTTCTTCCACTTTTCTGTTGTCTTTTCCAACTAGTTGGCACAATACCAAACATTAAGGATTTGTTACCACTGCTTATTTTCTGGAATGCTGTGCATCTATATGAAATGGAAAGCATTCCTCTAAATAAAACTGATACTAGAATCTTGTTTTGCAGTATTTTGCAGTATGCCAATTTCTTATGTTGTTGTTGTTTCAGGGATATGAAAAGAATTTGATCAGAAGCTTACGGATATGTACAGATATATATACCTGGTTTAAGAACAAATATTTTCTTGTTTTATATATTTGTATAATACTTAACAGAATAACAGAGCTGGAATGGACCTCGAAGGTCTTCTAATGCCACCTCCTGCTCAAGTAGGTAACCCTATAACACCATGTGTCTAAAGTGGCATAGGGTGGAAGCTAATCAAGGAGACAAGCAACCTAGAACTAAGGAGAAATTTCCTGACAGTTAGAAGAATGACTCAGTGGAACAACTTGCCTCCAGAAGTTGTAAATGCTCCAACACTGGAAGTTTTTAAGAAGAGATTGGATAACCTTTTGTCTGAAATGCTATCAGGTTTCCTGCCTAAGCAGGGGTTGAACTAGAAGACCTCCAACTGTTATTCAGACAAATAGTTGTCCAATCTCTTCTTAAATGTCCTAGGTTGATTTTCATTGATTAGTGTCTATCCATTGCTTCTTGTCCTGCCTTCAGGTGCTCTGGAAAATAGGTTAAACCCCTCTTCTTCATGGCACCCCTTAGAAATTGGAACACTACCTATTATGTCACCCCTAGTCCTTCTTCTCACTAAACTAGACATTCCTGCAACCGTTCTTCATATGTTTTGGCCTCCAGTCCTTAATCACTCACATACTTAATCATAAAGACTAGAAGTAGATTGCACAAATACAAAACAAGTGTGCAATACCCCATTATCTGCCATATAACTAAAAAACCCATAACATAAAAATGAAAAGCAAGAAGAAAAACCTAGCCAACAGGAATCCAACCAAGGGGAGAAAAAAAAATAAAAGACTAACACTACAGCAAGTGCTCAAATGTTTGTTGAAACAAGACTGTTTAAATAGCTTATCAAAAGGCAGCAGGAAATCATACAAAATTAATAATAATGATACAATAATTCTGGGACTGACTTTGCAAATCACTTTGCAAAGACCCTCTAATAGAGGAAGCTTTTACTAGCCTTCTGAAGACTATGAGGAACAACCTTAGCTCAGAGGTTAAGCTGGTTCAGAGGAATAGAGCTCCCACTGAGAATCCCCACCGTCAACTCCCTTCCTATCACAGGACAGAAAGGATGTTCAGATGTTTTGTGATTAAGCATGGTTGGCAACCAAAGTGGTCTCTTAGAAACTCAGAAACTAACTCATATAGCATCATATACTGTAGGTAACCACCAATAAATGAAAACATGGCTTGACCTTTTAAGGAAGGTTTCCATTGAAAGTGTTACTTGTAGTTATTCTCACCCCTGTGGAAGAAAATAGTAATCAACTGAATTCTACATTGCATAATTGTTTACAGAAGATAAGACTGATTGATGACCTGTAAGTTCAACTACAGTGGAAAGAGACTTGAATACATAATTCTAAATTACTACCCTTGTTTCCTGCTGACACCAGTATTTCACTGAAGAAATTAAAGAGCTCTAATGTCATGAGTTGACATAAGTGTGAAAAGGAAAAAGAAAAATTAGCCTATGAAACAAGTTCGTTGACATTTTATGCCAAACCTATCATAAGAGGGGTTAGAGATTGTTAAGACTGCAGGCTGCTAATGGACAACTAGAAAACAAAAGGGCTAGCTTCTGAAATATAGCTTTTTAAATGTAGGAAGGGAAAGTAAATATCTAGTATAATATACTCCATCCCTGAAGCTCTTTTACATTAAAAAACAACCCTAAAAATGAGGTATTTATTATTGGACCTAATTTGCCCCTGAAATTCAATAGTGTCTCTTTTCTCCCCCCTCCAGGTTTTTAATGATGTATTTTTCTCTAAATTATAAACCAGTTTTCACTATTCAATAATAACTTGTTGCAGTTGATAAAAATAATTCTGATGATTATATATTTCCATATAAAATTTGACCTTCTATTACTTCCAGATGAAACCCAAACATGATTCAAAAACATGGTAAACCTTTCTCAAAACAAGGCATCTGCATGGATATCTAAAGTGACATTTGCTAAAGAAGAAGAAGAAGAAGAAGAAGAAGAAGAAGAAGAAGAAGAAGAAGAAGAAGAAGAAGAAGAAGAAGAAG
>JANHFL010007645.1:347393-358615 GCA_032468155.1 Oxyrhabdium leporinum
ATAAGCTGTAAACCGCCCCGAGTCTTCGGAATGGGGCGGTATATAAATGTGAAAATAAAATAAAAAATAAAATAAAAATAAAAATGTAAGTAGATGTTGTCCTGGCATCATCCACCTTTGAGAATATGGTCTCAATATTCCAAACTACACTCAGCCCTTATCCTGGAAATGGTTGTGATGTAATATTTGCAGGATAGAGCATTGTACTCCTATATTTAAAACATTGAACAAAAATATGGCTGCCAGATCCACTGTGACTTCTGTATGCATACAGGATTCTTTTCCTTTGGTTATAAATCATAAATACTAAATAGTAGGACAAATTTATTTTTAAAATGACTGCATCCTTTCAGGAAATAGATATAGAAATCATATTTGGCACAAACTCTAGTTACCAGAGAATCATTGCAAGTTTTGATGGCTTTCTATGAGCAGGCAATTAATTTTTAGGTAGAAGAACATTCAAATATGTGATTATTCACTTCGATTGGTTTATAGTGATAATGTTATTAAAATGCCAAAACAGTAACATTATTTAAACTGGATAAAACACTAAAATCAAAATAAAACAGTATCATGATTACAAAATACTATCATTTTGTTCAGCTTTGTGATTTTTTTTACTTTGTTATTCACATCCACATATTTTGAGTGCAAGCAATTAAAGAAGTTTTATTTTGTTTTGATTGCTATATATATGTTTCACCACCTTCCTAGGCTTTGTTTATTTCTATTTATTCCATTTGGTTGCACATGCATTTGTTATAAAACCCAGTTTATTCAAGTGACTTTCTGCCACCAATCTGGTTTTACCAAAATGCCTTTCTTCATAACAAATACATATATTGTCTTCATCAGCATACCAATAGAGAAAGTGTGAACAATCTTAAGCAGAAGATGGAAAAGAACACTAATATGCACTGCTTAGTATTATTTTGGTTTTGACATAAACACAGTGGAAATTTGAAATATCAGATCAGCTCTACTTTTACACAGAATAAGATAGTTATCTCAAGGCACATAGAATGGATGGAGACAACTGGCTGCAAGGTGAAACATCGATGTGTTCCTTAAGATAGCTTGTTGCCTTCCATCATACTGTAAAATGCATATAATTTGCCCCTTAGTCTCGTTAGCCACTATTTGTAAAAATATAATTTTCTCCATTTTCTCAAGGAAATAATGTCTTGGCCTGGAACAGAAAATATCCAATGGAAAAGTATGATTCTACTCTCTTTTCAGCATTCACTTAGTGCTTATCCATTAAATTTTGTTAGAAACATGTACATCTTTGTATAGGCCATATTTATTAGATCTTTATATTTTTGTTTTGTGTTTGTGTGTGCATGAATATGTATGGGGGTATTAAAAAAGATGCAAAATAAATGATACTTCAGACTGCTTTAACAAATCAGATTATATAAATGTAAGCATTTTGCAAAGTCAAGAAATCAAGAAAGAGGTGTCCTTATTCACTAAAAATTTATGTTTTACTGTAATCCTAACCATATCCTAATTTGGGATTCCAATAATTCCAACAGCCTGTATCCTAAATTCTTTCTAAGCAGCCCTACTCCTACATCTCTAAAAGCTCCAGCTATCTTTTCTACCCTACAATCTTCACAAGTATAGACAAAGGACTGGCTCTAAAGACACCTTCCCTTCACAAAAGAAATTTCGAGAAGAATGTGATATTTTTTCCCTTTCTTCTTTCCTCTGCAAGCCCCCATGTGTTTTCCCATAATATTCCAGAGTTCTGTCTGAAGGAACATTTTAGGGAAAGAAAAAGTCCCGATGGGGACCTACCTGTCTCCCCTTTTCCTCCAGCAGAAATATTACGAAAAACAAAATTCAGCCTATAGGAATGCTAAACCAAGCCAAGAAATAATCACAGTAATCTGGCATTTAGAAAATTCCAAAATTAGTGTTAGTCAATCATTTTGTGAACAAGCATTATAGTAAAGTCTGTGAGAAAATTTGTACTGCACAGAGTAACAAAGCATAACGAGCAAGAGTGACTTTTCTTTTTGCCAAACTTTCTATGTAGGGGGGTGGGGATATTATCCTTCTTAAAAACTGTTTTACAAGAAGAGTTCATCCTCCCCCCCCCCCCGGATTTTCCACTTGAAAATAACAGAAAATAATACTTCTAGTTTCAGCAGCTGCTCTGTTGAAATTCAGTGATACAGCCTGAAACCTATGTAAAGGATATAAGAGAATATGGTTATAATGAAAGCAGCAGCCCCTTCTAGAGTATGTTGTATATATGTATGTTTGTATGTATGTATGTATGTATGTATGTATTTACGTGTTTGTTTGTTTGTTTGATTAAGTAATATATAAGCTGTACCAGACTCTGGGTGGCTTCACAGAATTAAAAGCCACAACACCATACATAATGACCAAATCGATAAAAACAGTGAACCATATTTTCAAGCTAATCAAACTATTGTGGTTACAGATGCTGATATTAGAAATACCATTCCTTGTTTTTTAAAAAAATGAAATTGGTTATCTTTCACATCTTTAGCTGTACTCTTACTTGCAAGGCAAAAGAAAACATGAATTCTTTCATTCATTTTCTTAGTCCTCTGATACCCACTAATGCAGTTTAAGGGAGCACATCCTTGCACTAAGATTGAGGCAATAGTTAGTCCCAGGTGTAAATTTTTTAATTCTCTGCTATATACTGCAGAGAGCAAGGAAAAGATTTTGAAACAAGAGAAAATACCTGTAGCTCGGATTTTAGATTTGGGCAGTGGTTTGCTCTCCAAGCTTGTTTCAATTTAGTTTCTGAATGATTCATTACCAGGCTAGGTAACAATAGCAGGATTTTCTTGTCCTATTCTCCTTACCTTATAAATATCTTGTGTGCCAGTGTGATCAGTTGGCCGTGTGATTGGTTGTTCATTTGGAGCTGTATTTAAATTCTGAGAAGCTGGTTGGTTCTCGGGTTGATTGGCCGTTCGAGTGGTCTGGTTTCTTATATATTCATATGCTGGATCTAGATCAATATATTTGTTAATTGCTCCTTTGGTAGTAAACCAGGTTTCAAAGGAAAAGATTACATCTGTTCTGATAAATATGGCATAATATTTACGTTGCAATCAGGAAAGCTAGTGGGCACCTCAACTTTGTAACTTGTGTTCACACAGTAACAACTTTGTAAGCAAAGCACTAAATAAATTTCCTGGACTGGAATTGTTGATGACAATTTAAAAAAAAATAATTCATTTTTCATTACTTTACAACCACCACACATATTGGTACAATTTAACAAAACTGAGGTAGTTTACTTACTAAAATAACTAGTCAAAGCAACAGTATTTGGTAGGTGAGACCCAAAGTGTTTAATCTATGAATATTTTTTTTCTACCTTTAAGTTAGAATTCTGCAATGTAATGTAAAATTAATTTGTACCAAGGGATAAATATCTTGAAAAATTAAACTGTCAAAATCATTTACAATTAATGTGTAATAACACAGGGATTTCAAAACACAAATACTGGATTTGAAACTAGATACAGAGGTAAAAATGGTCCTTTTTGTATCTGTGGGCACAGATATTAATAGCTTCTTATTAAACATTGTGATATTAAATAATCTCAAAGCAGAGAAGCATTTGGAACAAACCGTGATTCAATCATGTCATAAAGTATAGAACCCCAATTTCTCTATTGCCCAAAAACCATATTCCTCTGAGAGCACACTAGTTAAAGAAAGATGAAAGACTAGAGCACCGTTAATAAAAAATAATCCAAGCACATAGACATTGTCATGGAAAAATATATTTGTAGAGAAAGACATCATTTCCCTGTTTGTCTGGAATCTGGTTTCAGAAGAACAGGAGATCCTGTTCCTGTACTTTTAAACAAAAATTTAAACAAAAGGCTCCAGTTTTCCTCTTTAACCAGGATAATTAGCCTCATTAAGTTTTAACAACATAACTAGTACATACCAGATACGAGAGTAACAACAAGTAAATGACTTTATTTTATTCATCAAAGTTAGTAAGTGTTTATCAGCAAACTGATAAACAGACAGGAAATGCGACCAAAAACATGATTACACAACTGTGTAAACAGAACTGAAAATAAAAGAAACAACCCTTAATGCTTCCTACATTTTCTCTACCAATTTTACTCTCCTGCTTCCAGTTGTCCCAATTTTTGGGAAAGGCCTGAATTTCAACCCTGATTGAAAAATGTGCCCCTACAGCCCTGCTAGTTCCAGAATCTGCTGGTACTCAGATTAAAGAATAAAGAGAAATTCTAGTTGTTTTTCTAATCTGAATTCCATGCCCTATTCTCTTGTCTAATGAGAGAATAAAATAGTGCCTTTCTGAAATCAGTATAAAGTACTTAGTTACCAGCAAAACTGCTAAATCCTTAGAGAAAGTTCACGTAAAATAACATGAGCAAAGAAGATACCAGTAAGAGGAAATAAAATATAAAACGTGGTACCCAAATCTTACACTATACAATAGTAATTGAGTTGGACTGATAGGAAAACAATTGTTAGGTAGGCCTGAAATTCTCCTAGCCTCACCTAAATCCTTGTAGTCCCTTATGGTGAGCAATGTCTGCAGGAGGTGAAGAATGACAAAAACAGTGCTGCACCATGATGGCACAAGGTCTACCCCTTTTGTTATGTATCTTATACACACATACAAAAGAAATAAAGTATAATGATATTTCACACACATGGCATGATATGAAATTTATGGTGTTACAAAGCAACAGGTTTCCATGGACATACATGGTGTGTAATCTGAACCACTGAAGATCTGCATGTATGTGGAGAGGTGGTTATGCTAATAATTTGCTAGATCATATTTTAATATTAGGCACATTAATTTAAATATTGGAAGTAAAATGTTTTAATATTGTAAGTCACTCAGAGTCACTGGTGTGTGAGTTGGACAGCCATATAAATGTGTTTAATTGACTAATTAAATAAAAAAATGTTGGCCTCCCTATTAAACCTGTGTTTTTGTCATCTATTGAGATCTACTGTTTGCTTACATTTTGAAATCTAGCTTCATTGTTCTTAATACCTTTTGACCATTTGAGCCCAAGCCGAATTCCAAATTAAAACATCAGTTTTCTTGCTCCACAGATTCTTGATAAAGTTTAAGATGGAAAAAGATATTCCATTTCTTTCTAACAAGCAATACTGAATGAGCAGAAACTGGCAAGGTATTGTAAAATGATTGCTTATAACTCAAATCTTCAGATCTGACAACTTTTTAAAAACTTGTAGGGAGAAATTTATCTGTATGAACACTGACATATTATCTTATTCAGACTTTAGAAAAACTTTAGGGTAGATGGGATATCATAATTGTATTTCTGATTAATTTCTAGTCCTACATTTGAATATTTTCTATCTACCATGAAATGTATCTTGGAGAGGACATGTACTGAAGGAAAATTATTTATGAACAGCATAAATATAATTTAATTTATAAGGCCTGAAAAAAAGAATAATTACCTTGAGTTTCAAGATAAATACACAGAATAGACAGAAAAGTTGTCAGAGATTTTTCCTAGTTTTTGCCTTAATTAGCCAATTTGGCTGAATTTGTCATTAATCACTTTAGATGTATATTGTTTGAGTTATATGTCTTTTAGATGATGAGGGGGGGAAACTGCTTTCCAAATATGGCCACTGTCTCCAACTGCAATTACATAGAATGCTAATACTTAGGTGGCATTTTAAAATATATGGTTTGTGTGTTGATTACTTCTCTGAAAATTATTAGCTCAGCACAATTATTCTGATTTATGACCAGAAAGAAACTAGTTTGCATTGGCTCCTGGAATAAAACAGATCACTAAATTCTGAAAATATCATCTGTGTTTTGTATTTAGTCATGTTTAATAATTAAGAATCTGCTCAAAAACAATGGAAGAAAATAGATCCTTGCCTCCTTTTTTTCATCTCTCACACACAAGTCACTCCATGATTACTGGGTGTGCATGTCCTGTAGATCTTAGAGTTTTGGTTTCTTTTCTTTTCTTTTCTTTTTTTTTCTTTTTTTCTTTTCTTTTTGTACAAAAAAAAATCACACCATTGAATGCAATGATGATACTTTCTTTTATGTGCAACATGCAGCCAGTGCATAATACATTAATTAATTTCTACACCGTATGACTGCAATTTGTGATTTTACTGACGGCTTTGAGTCCATTGATTCCACTTGTCAAAAGCTAGTTGTGACCACAGGACACTGAGATGGTCCTAAACACTTGCTAATTGCAAACAATCCAAATATTGATCATGTGACATGCTGCAACAGTCATAAAATCACTTTTTCAGTACAGTTGTAGCTTCCAACAGGACAGTTGCTGAACAGGACACTTGTTAAGTGAGGTCTGTCTTTACCCTTATATATAAATGATTCATCATAGCTACCCATTTTAAAACAGGTGGATGTGCACAATAATAATTTCTTCCTCTTTTTCCTTCTACCTCATGCAAAACAAATCGCCATTACTTATTCATCAGCAGGGAATTCCCAAGGATCACTCTTCCATCCTAAATAGCATTCACTTGGCTTCAAGGCATGAGCCATGTTCATGTTGTAAATACAAGAGATGTTCTCTTTTACAATAAAGGAACAGAGAAAGTTAACATACAAGTGTAATAATTTGGCACACAGGTAAGTCATACTCCCTTGTGAGACTATATACTATTAAATCATTGTCTGCTGTTACTGCCAAAGCTAAGAGAACAGAAACCAACTGTCTTCTTTAACTCTCTCATGTGTCAGTTTTGCACTTGAAAGAAACTGTTAATATCTATACAGTTAAAATATTATTCTGGGCTATTTTTTCTTTTATTTTGAATGTTAAATTGATTTCTTACATAGTCAAACAGTGCTGTATAGTAAATCAACTTGACACTTGAAAATGGAAATATCTCTGTAGCTACTTTATTAGCCACAACTAATGCAATGGCAAACATTAATTGTCATGCTGGTGATTTTTCAATGGTGTGCTTCCCCTGGGAAAGTAACTTCCGTTTTTCAACTTTGTTCTTAGGGCACATGAGAATTTCTTTTAAATTTCTTTGGAAAATGCATTGGAATGCACTTTATTGGTGAAGGTCATTGCAGCTGTTTTTTGTTACACATCTTTCTGACAAATCCTTCTTCCCGTACTTCCAATTTGGAGACCTCAAATGAAAGATTTCTTGCTTTGGGAATTTAATGGATTATGTCAGAGAAGTTGTTCATTCCTGGAATGATAATTGTATAATGTAAGACTGATTGCTTCCTTTGGACCAGTGAGCATTTTGATTGACCATTGGCTCTCCCTACTCCCACATCTATCAGGAAAAATTGTTTTTAGATGTTATGCCTATGTTACCTAAATTGTTGCACAATTTTTGACTTTGCTGTTTTCCTTGTGTTCCACTTGGTTATTATTGAATAAGCCACAAAGGAAGCACCTGTAGCACAGTAGAAGGTGAGCTAAGAGACAAATAAGTATGAACTCTGGATAGTAAGAATTACATAATTATACCTACCACAACAAACTGGATTTGGTGTATGCTAAGTGCAAGAACAACACTAAAAATAGCTGCTCTATCAGCAAATCACATGATAAAACACACATTATTCTTTCTGCCCTAAGTTAGATATGTTCCCTTAGGAGATATCTTGTCCTTTTCCAAAATCTTCCAAGCAAACTGAAGGGACTTGTATATACAGTTGCCAGGAATGGGTTGTAATATGCAGTCACCAATGTGACTCAATGGCATTAAACAACACTAATCCAGAGATACGAAGAAAAAAAATGTTGAGGAAGCAATACTGCAAAATTTTTCATTTGTAATTGGAACAAGACAGTCCCCTCTGCTGTATGCCCTAGTGAGAAAATGATATTGATTTACCATAGTTGTCTCTAGCCAGTGCTAGAACAGAGAATGGGATGAGAGGGATGGCTGCATTTTAGCTGGAGTTCAATACATCAGTGAAGTAATTGAAAGCTGTGCTCTGATGGTATGCTTGTTGGTAACCAGTGAGGCCATGGTGGCACATCAGCTAAGCAAAGACCGAGTCTTTGAAAGCAGGACTTCATTTTCTTCATGCCCGAACAATTGAAATACACTTAAAACTATATATTAAAAAAGGTGACATATGAATAATGAAGTCAATTCGCATTCCCAAAGCATTTTAAAACTATTTTTTTCAAAAAAAATCAAATAAATTGACCAGTTCAAATTTGGCTTAGTGATAAAAACCATGTTAGAAAAAATGTTCATTGATTGTTTCACAAAAGACTGAAAAGGCTGCACCAAAGCTTTCAATATATTAATAACCCACTTTAAAACAGCAACTGACCCTTGTTTTTCCTGCAATATCATTTTATATCTGAACCCACTAATTTTATGGTGATATTCATTCCATGCAGACTAATGGGAGCTCAGCAAAGTTCTCAGAAAATAAGAAACTGGCATAAAACACATCAAATGGCAGTATAAACAATAGCAATTCTCCTCCTTTGAGATGTCTTTTCACTGTCTTTCATCCCATCCCTGACCAGAGGCAATACTTGGAGGTTTTGGAGTGTAAAAAATGGCTGATGCTAAATTAATAGAAAAATGGGAGTAAGTGCCAAGTGAAATTGAATAGCATATAAAGAACATTCCAGAAATCAATAAAAGAAAATAAACAAACAAAAATCACAATTCTATGTTGCTGTAAGATTTCCTGATTGACAGACTTTACTTGGATCCAGATCTCCAAATAAGCTGGGACTTTGGAGCCTCAAATTTCTAGCTAGACCAATCTATAGTAACCTATAGAACCCCAAATTATTGCCAGTGTAAAGTATTTCACATTATTTTTCTAACCTAGGTATCATTCTAATGATATTATGCAATGTTATAAATTAGAGCCATGTTCAAGGCATGCAAAGCACTTCACTCATCTTCCTCATCATTGCAGAAGCCCAATAACATAGCCTAATTATGTTTCTTCTACATGGTAGGTAGGTAAAGCAGGTGAAAATTGAGGGTGGAGAATAAGCTCTTGCCAAAGAGTAAATTTTCCTTTGAGCCTTTGATTCCAGGTAATTTAATGGATTGTGTCCATAGAGTTTTCTTAGAAATAGTAGGAAGTGGTTTGCTTTCCAAATGTTAAGCAGACAGGACCATCCTGCTCATGGTGAACATCACCTTCCTCAATATATGCATTTTTCTGCATAATTTCTCCCAATATGTACATTTTTGCACATAAATATTTTAAAATTAATCTTAATGCACTGTGTGTTATGTGGTCTTTGACTGCTTACTCTGAATTAAGTTTTACTGTTTCACAGCATGTTGCTCTAAGAGGAATTCTCTGATATCTCAGTACACATGGGTGGTTCAAATGCTAGCCCACATATGACCTAATCTGTATGAAACAAACCTGAATGTTGTCTATATACAAGTGAGGATATTAAGACATATGAAGATGTACCTCAGAAAGGAGAAACAAGAACATGGATAAATAAAATAACAAACAGATTGATAACTCCAAACCTCTGGGAGAGTTGTTTGAGAATTACAAGTGTCCCATAGGGACAAGGAACAAACTAAGTAGAATCCCAAAGACAATCTAGAAAAACTAAAGACAAATACAAGTTATAGTGACACAATGCAATAATCTTCCATCTTTGCACCTTGCAGATGTGCTTGATGGTCATACCTATTTACCAAGTGGTCTATTTACCAAGTGGTAAATTTGTTACTTTGTTCTCTTGTTCTAATTAACAGGAGCTGATTTTTTTGAAAAAAAAATACTCCTCCGCTATTTATAAAACTCATGTTCAGCACTTTTAAGAAAGGTTTTCATAGCCACATAGAAAATAATACAGCTTAGATCCAAATGCAATCACCCTTTAAAACAGATACCTTTAAATCATGATATCTTTGCATTATTTAGTTTGACTCTAGTACACTATATATTGATACAGTCTACAAACGGACTACAAAACATTAGCAATGAGTAAAGTTTTTTTAACTTCAATTTTCACCAATAAAATTGTTTCTTTTGAGTGCTTCAGTTAACTTAAATTCCTCAGGAATTATTTTATGGTAATTTGCAAATAAAAGAAAAGTCATAGCTGAATAGTAATGATATCAAGATAACGAATCTTAGTGGGTCCTTGATTTTCTAACTTCTCTTTGTTATTTTATTAGTGTAGTTCTTGGTACTTTAATATTCAGAAAGAACTTGTACGAAATGCTAAGTTTCTCATTTCTGAAACTTTGTAACATTTCTTAATAAAGTTTATTAAGAAATGCTGACTAAACATAACATTGTCTCTACTTTCTTTTTCTTTTAATATCTGAACTATTGGAAATTAATTATAAGTATTTCAAACATCTTTTTATTATTCTTTCTTATGCATTTTCTGCTCTAATAAATAAAGAGAAACCAATGACACAGCAAAAGAATCCTACTTAAACATTTTCTGCAGGAGTGGGAGGTAGGATATTGCTTGAGGTACTGAAGAACAATAAAGTTTATTATCAACATTTCCCTTGCATACCAAGGTTTTTGTGGATATCATTTTACAACTGTCAGCTCTCAGTTGAAATGATGCGGCTGACAGATGAGAATCTCAAAAATTTAGCTTCTTTCAAATATTCCAAATGAACAAGAGCTGCCTAATTTGGCCTCTATTGAAAACAACAAAAAGACCTTGTGAGTATGCAGTTTTATTTCACTTTGTTTAGTGCGTGCTTCATATGCATAAAAAATTTGTATTGCTTCTCAACCTGTTACACTGTTAATTCTACTGTGCAGAAATATTTCTTTAAGCATAGTTCGAACAACAGTAAGATATAAATAGAATGCTTTTTTCTTCCTGAAATTTATGACTTATGTTAAATGATAAATCCAATACAATTTCTAGCAGTCTTTACATTTCAGTTTCAATTATATTTTTTGATTGTAACATGTCAACATATTAATTCAAAATACTGAAAAAATTAAAAAGGCTTAAAGGTAGTCATATACATGCAGAATGTAAAAGATATTTAAATGTATATTTTCTTTAAGTATAAACACATCTGTTTAAAAAAGCAGGGACACAGTTATCTTTTCCAAATAATACTAAGAAAATTGCTCACAACTCTGTTGCTATTTAGACTGAATTATATTCTGCTTTGCTCCCCCCAAACACAATTATGTATACTTTTTTGTGGAAAGAAGGGAGGGAGGG
>JANHFL010007645.1:398247-417172 GCA_032468155.1 Oxyrhabdium leporinum
TATCTATCTATCTATCTATCTATCTATCTATCTATCTATCTACCTACCTACCTACCTACCTACCTACCTACCTACCTTTTGGGCAAATAACTGTTTATAAGAAAACAATCCAATTGTTTAAGTTATAAACCATCTCAATCTTCCAGGCAACTTTGAGCAACATACAAAACATTAAAACAAAAAAGAGACACTTACATATGCATGTGGATACAACTTTGTAAAATGGATGTACTTAGTTTTGACTTTTCATTTATTATAGGAAACACTTATAGAAAAAGCATGAGTAACATGTATGGCTTGCTATATGTGATGCTGCATATCTATTTCACTATACTTTCATCATTCATTTCCTAAAAATGTTTTTTATTAGGGTCTATCCATGTGAACAATCTTTTTATGTGACAATTTCCATATATATGTGATTATCCTGCTTTGGAAATGTATTTATTTTCATATAGGCATTGATGAGGGCAGAAAAGGAACATAAAATAAAAAAGCAAGAATCATAAAGCCTGCTTTACATCACTCCAAGGTATATGCACAGATGCTATTATAAGACAACAATTGTTGGCCTATATTTATTTGATTTGACAAGACCTCAAATCCAGTCTAAGCTGACTGCACTATAAACACACACACACACACTGGACACCCACAATAAAACAATGGCACCATAAAATATCTAATACTTTGATCCTAAATCTGTTAAAAGTACCCATAGTTCTAGTCAGTTGGAGGAGCATAACTCCAAGTATATCAGTTCATGAAATTAGTATGTTTCAAGTTATGCAATCGGAAAAAAAACTAAATGACCTCCAAACATAAATTGATTGAAACAAAATAGCAATGTGGGATCTATCTAAAAGAAATTAAGAAGGAAAACTTCTTTTTTGGAAAGCGGCTGCATAAATAAAGAGGCACCACTAAAAGTGCCTATGTTCACGTACACACACACACAATGGCAGAGAAGGAAATTAAAGGAGGAGACTCTAATTACTTTACAGTGAAAAAAAAATCAAAAGCAGTCTGGTAGCAACTTTCTAAGCTATTAAAAAGCTTCAGGGAGAGGGTGTACCTGTTGATGTGCAAAGATGTGTTCTGAAACAGACCTCAGAACTCCAACTGATTTATCTTAGCACAAATAATCCATCAGAATTAAGATAAGGACCTGGACTTGGAACCAAGCTTGCAAATAAACTATCAGAATTATGTGCTCTTGAGCATAAGCGTTTCCCAGGTATCCAGCTTTGGTCTTTCTTGATACTTTCATATAGCATTCAACATCAGCCTTATGCTATTCATAGTGTATTAAGCTACTTTGCTTATGACTTGGGCATGTACTATAAGGCATATCAATCTAGTATTAAATACAGTATATAGGATCATAGCTGGAGAGCCTATTTAGCATAGTGGTTAAAACATCAGGCGAGTAAAAGGGAGAGTGATTTAGTCCTACAAAGCCAAACAGGGGACTTTGGGCTAGTCACTCGTTCTCAGACTTAGGAAAGAGGCAGTGGCAAAACGCTTCCAAAATCTTGTCAAAAAGAATTGCAGGGACTTGCTTGTTCAATTACCAAAAGTCAATGCTGGCTTGAAGGAACGAAAAAAGAAGAAGAAAAAAGTTGATGAAAGGCATATCTAGTCACCACCAACTGTGATTGTCTAGATGCTGAATCCAAAGACATTCGTATCTTAGTAGTTTCAATTTACAAGGTGGAGTACACTCTATTTGTAACCAGTTGGACAGTTTGTTCAAAATTTATGTAGAGTGCAGTAGATAGATTCTTTTTTTTTCCAAGTCAGGCTGACTAGATCACAACCTTTGAAACTGGATTAGAGACAAAGCATTGTTAGATGAATGTCAAGCTGTCTGGACTTAGTTAAAAAAGGGAAAGGTTTTGCTATCAGTTATGTACAACCTTAGGGAATGGTGCCCATCTCTGTTTCTCAGCCAAGGGAGCCAACACTGTCCATGGACAATTTCCGTAATCAAAGGCACATGGAACACTGTTACCATTCCATGAAGTGGTACTTATTAATCTACTTGCATTTGCATGCTTTGGAACTGCTAGGTGGGCAGGAGCTGGGGCGAGTAATGGTAGCTCACTCCATCTCAAACCCAGGCTGGACAGCTGACAACTTCATGTCTTTAACCACTGAACTATCAATCCCTATTAAGCTTTGTATTATGCTGAGTTTCAAGAGATTTATATTTTGCAACAAAGTTTTATATGTCTAAGAAAGCAAGAATAATTTATATTTAGCAATTAATAATAATATACATTCTTGTTAATTGACAGGCAGGATTGTTGACAGAACTATGACACAAATCTCTAGTTCTAGAAGACAATTAGAAAGAAAAACTGAAGGAATCACTTCAGTGTTATTAAACAGTCTTGCAAATATTACTTCATCTATTACACATCTTGTATCTACGATCTATAATCTATCTGCCAAAAAAGCTTATTAGGTTTTAATATCATAATTGCTAGAAGCAAAAATATTTTATACAGCTCAAAACTTGTTGGATACCTTTGGTGTATTTACCAATTGCCTATAATTAACAATCATAGTTAAAAACTGATGTCTTCCTATGCCACATGCAGTGCAAACAGAATGTCTCCTTTTAATGCCCCTGCTCAAGATTACTTTTGCCTAGTCCTGAACTAAAGAATGTTGTGAAGGCATCTGAAGTAGTATTTGGATCAGGCCTGTTTCTAAATAGAAACAATCTAGCATGTTGCTAGACTACTTCTTATTTTCCCAAGGTTTTACAGGACAAATATTTAATTCAATTTAATCAGAGTAGAGCTGGAAGGGACCTTGGAGGTTTTCTAGTCCAACCGCCTGCTCAAGCAGGAGACCCTATACCATTTCAGAGAAGTAGCTGTCCAATCTCTTCTTAAAGACCTCCACTGATGAAGTATCCATAACTTCTGAAGGCAAGCTATTCCACTGGTTAATTGTTGACACTGTTAGGAAGTTTCTCCTTAATTCCAGGTTGCTTCACTCCTTGATTAGTTTCCATCCATTGTTTATTCTCTTGCCTTCTGGTGCTTTGGAAAATAAGTTGCCCCCCTTGTTTTTCTGGCAGCTCCTTAAATACTAGAATATCACCCTAGTCCTTCTTTTCTCTAGAGTAGCCATACCCAATTCCTGCAGTCACTCTTCATGTTTTAGTCTTAAGGCCCTTAAATATCTTACTTGCTCTTCTCTGCCCTTTTTCCAAAGTTTCAATATATATTTTTTAATGGGATGACAAAAACTGGATACAGTATTCCAGATGTGGTATTACTAAGGCTTTATGTGTCACAAGCTATAATTTATAAATATGAAAAGGATTTTTTTAAGTCTTTGCTTAAAAAAAAACATAACTAATTCTCTACTTCACTTTTTAAGCAAAAATTGCGATCAGGTACCCTCTTGCCCTCTCTCTCAGCCCATCTTTTCTAATTGGGGGCAGGAAAGGAAAAATGGAGAAGGAATTGTCTTTGGGTACTGAAGAAATATCATCAATCAATATCATTAATATCAAGCAACATAGTAAAAAAAAAAAAACCAAGCAAATGTGAAATTAAAACAATAAAGAACATAATGGTTAGGAAAACTGTACTACAAGAAGCTTTAATATGATTACAGATAGAAAATAGTTAAACCAATAAGGAAAAGTCTGAAGGAAACAGGTCTAAAAAAAGAAAAACATCAGTCCTAAAATGCAAATGAAAACATTATTTTTAGCGTTTCTATCTTTAAAACAATAAAAGAACCCCATCTCATTACTCACAGAAATATTTTAGTTCGCTACATCAAACCTATCCTTTTCATAAACTGGTGCTTAACACCTTGGGCATTCTATCTTCTAATGAATGAAGGAGGTCCTTGTTAATAAAGATTTCTTACAGGTACAAGTATATCAAGTCATATCAATTTAAGGGTTAAAACTAGAATCTTGAATTGGATCTAGCTTACCTCTTGGTTGCCAATCTACCAAGCAAAAATGCTGTAACACTACTGAACCCAATCCTTCTTAAAAGCATTTTGAACCAACTGCAGTTTCTGAGATATTTTCAAGAGCAGCCTGGTGTAGAACATGCTGTAATAGGCTTCCTGTTCATGACCTCCTGCTGCTGCTCAACCAGTACTCACAGATCTGCTCCTTCAAGGGAAATGTGACCCCATCCAGAATGAATTTTGCAATAACCGTTTAGCCCACATTTTTTAGCAAAAGATTAGGAAAAAAAAAAGAAAGCCGGTCTGAGAAAAAAACTGGTAGTGCCAGGTTAATAGACCAGAACATATAATGGAATAACCAATCTGTGGAGAAAAATTATATTCATGTAATGATGTTTTCCTGTTAAAGCTAGTAAATGAAAACTGATTTTTGAAGGTTACTACTTCCTTCATTTCACTCTAACTTGCAACAGTTATTAAGACAGAACATTGTAAATAGGAGATACACAAAGAAATACTACATATTAGTATAATGTTTTTAAGAGTTTTTTCCGGGTCAACTTGCAAGTGATAAGTTCATTCAGATTAGTCTTATCACAAGTTAGTTTAATAGCAGTCAACTATACCAATTAATATGCATATTCAAGATGCCATAGTGATCTGGCCTTAATTTGTACCCAATTTTAAGGTTTATGGAAACACGTGAAAACAGCATTGCCTTCTCCACGAAATCCCAATTGTTAACAAAAGTTCAGCATATCTAACAGATAGAAATTCTTATACCATGGGATCTCTTTTCTGCTCTGGGAGCAATTCTGAGACTATGTTTGTGAGAACATTGTCAGATAAAAGAGCTATTGCAGGTAGTTTCTGTTCATTCTGTCTAGGTACTGACACCTTTGATTTTCTTAAAAGCTTCTACTATGGGTGCTTCTGTACATACTTGAGCAATGATGCAAAGAACACATCATGAAACTTTCCTTGCTGACAAAAGTAAAATCAATGCAGCCCACAAGTGATGTTTTCTTCCATGTCACTGAAATGAAAACTGACCAGATGTGTAGCATCTTGGTGTCATGTACCCTGGAGAATCACACCTTTCATGAGTTCACTTCAATAATCCTTCTATATTATTTTGAATTATTTTAGCTACTTGTCTGAGAAGAGAGACGCTAAACATTTTTTTCTTGAGAATATGACAGTTAACTAGCGCTATATGTTGCTAAACAAACAATGTTGCTTTCATATATAAAAAATTATCCAGCTCGCTAAATTAGCACAGAATCTCACCAGTATGATTTTATTGGATCTGAAAATGGGTTCCAGAGGTTGACAATGGATTAAAGTAGATGCATTTATGTCAGCCGATTTTTTTTAAAAATTGGACATCATAAATATTCCTCATAAGTTCACTATTACAAATGTCAAACATGTTTTGCATATTTTAGAAGAACCGCAAGAAGTAGAATCAGGTAAAAGAAAGGTTCAGATAAAGAATTGCCTAGCTGTAAAATCAGATAAAACAGTTTGTCCCAACCTCATTTTCCTGAATTGCAGGAAGTCCACTGAAGCTTTTGCAAGATATTCTTCCAATGTGAATATTCTGGATTCTATTACCAAATTGTTTGAAAAACAACGTAATTAATTGAAAGCAATTCACATGAAATCTGCAGTCTGTATATGTAGCGTTATCTCTAGAATAAATGTGGTTTTTTAATAAACTCAGAGTGAGGTCAGGCAGCCACTGCTTTTCAAGACACTTAAATTTCCTTTTTTTGCCTCTCTCCTACCATTCAGTTTCAGTTTAGGGCTACATACAATTTCTACATACAGCTTACTAGTGAAAAATCTACCTGAGCAATTTAACTTATTGCTTCTATAACTTAATCACTTGTGTAAGTCCAATCCTATCCTCTTGACACTTGTTCATTTTATTTTTTGCTTCTATTGATTCCAGGGACTAAAGAGATGTTAATATTTTGCCCGCGTTTGATTTCATAAATAACATTTTGTCAAGAGCATTTTAAGAATATCTATACTTTTCCAAACATATTATGCAAATATGGTACTCGGTGATGATGCCAGGTTGGAAGGATCACAGGAAAATTGTCTTCCATCTTCCTCACACCACTACTGTTATTGTATTTCCTTTGTTTTCCTTCTCCTTCTTGACATATTCTGATTACTAATTCCCACAAAAGATCAAATCCTTTTGATTGCCTGATTCGACAAAGAATATTTTGAAGCTCAGATACATCCAAAATGTAAAGCTTCCTTCCCTAATTTGTTTTCTTCTCCTTCTATTCTAGTCCTTTTTTTCATGAAGAGACTGATGGTGGTAATAGTTCAAGAAACCAGACAGTCCCGCAGATATTTATTTTGTTATGAAAGTTGTTAAAATGTTAAAACCCACTAACATGGTGGATTTCTGTTCGATTAAGTAGCCCACCTTCATTAACAAAAAAAACAACCCCAAACTGTTGTACATTTGCAGTACAATCACGTTCTATATTAAGCCTACCAATTAGTGTTTTTGGAGTCTCCTCCTCAATTTTATTATAGTTGTTTTTAAGAGGTTAAGTAAAACTATGACATGGCTTTTGCTGTAGATAAGAGCAAAAGTAATTGTTCAAATCTGTTTTGTGGGAGGGGGACAGTGAAAAGCAAAAAAGGCACGGATTCATTTAAAATACTTAACATTTAATTTGGCGAGTAATTTCCATTACAAAATATTTCAAGTAGGCCCTTGAATTAGAAAACGTCTGAATCAGCAAAACACTTGAATGACATTTGAAACACCATGAAAAAGCAACCAAACACTTCACCTTACAGTGAAAGAAGCTGAAAACTTAATTCAGATTGAGACCAGACAACTGCATAGCTGAAAAAGAACTTCAAAAAAAGAAAAAAGCTAAAAATTCTGCTTGATGGCACAATATGGTGTTCTGGAAAGCTGGAGAAAAGTTGTTCACAGAGAACTCATTTTTTACTCCCAATAAACTGAGAAATTGGGCTCACGTGAGAACATTTTGGCAGGTAAATTCAAAGGAATGTCATTATAACACTTGTGGTAAAACCAGAGGAATCCTTATGGCCAATACGGTATTACCGGTAGTAAATAATCTGAAAAACATGTTATTGTACCTAGATTGGACTTCCAATGCAAATCACTTATGATGGTCATCATGAAGATGAAAAGAATATTTCTATATACTATAAAGGAAATTTTCCTGGGATTCAGCACAGTTCACAAATCACACACAAGAAGGTTTTTGCACCAAATGGAAGTAACACCAATATTAAGGACTAACATAGCCAAGGTAATAATGGAAAGTATCAACATAAAGAAACATAACTGAAGTATCTAGGAATGACTATTTAAACTATCACACTTCTTATCTACCTTTTGGAGATCACGTTGCCAGCCTGCTAGAGTCAACTGTATTGTTAAAGAAATCTATTATTTTGGATTTATTTCAGCACATCTTTATCTTTTCTCTGTCTTTGTTCCATGGTGGCATATATTAAAAGACAATTCATCTAATTTCACTGTGAAACCATTGAACAATACTGCTCAGACATTTGTGAGGCTTATTTGACATAAACAAAATTAATTTAAAATGTTCTGATAAAAGTAGCAATTGAGATGAAGACATTTGTCCTAAAGCAGTGTACCTTGTAGCCTAATTAATGGATCAGATTCTTGATATGAACCATTATATGATGATACAATACATTGTTCTATTTAAATATCGTAAATATAGCCATACCAGAGCTTGCCATTAACATTTTAATTATTATCTCTCAAAAATGCTCTGACTTCATCAAATCGTATGGCAAAGCAATTTGGCAAGGTACTTGCCAGCATTCAAGACATGACTTTGAAGGAGTAAATGAAGTTTGAGAAGTAAACTAGTCCAAAATAAAAACAGATATACACTTCCATCATTACAACTCATACCAATAGAAGAACTGTTGATGTCCTAGTGTTTTATTAATATGTAGATATATTTGTACGACTTGAAAAAAGCTACCAAAGATACTCCTGTTTTAAAAAGAGCTGTCTCTATCAAATTCTGCCACCCCCACCCCCTCCACACTCAAAAAATCAACAAAAGATATCCCAGGGTTGCTGGGACTAAGTTGGGATTTATGTTTAATAAATTTTCATCATATATTATATCAAAATGTATTTATTTATACACACTGCATGCATATGTGTGTGTCTGTGTGTGTCTGTGTGTGTGTGTATACACACACAAATACATAATGCATTCAGAAAGTATTCAGAAAGTATTCAGCCCCCCTTCATATACAATATATATAGTGCTACATTTCCTGATCTTCTAGTCATAGTTCCTAGTGATAAATATAGCTTGTTAAAGCTGGGCAAATTTAAAATGTACTCGTGATCTATTATCTACTAAATGGCAATATTCTGAACACAGAATGATTCTTATAAAATAGCAGAACTATACTGCCTCAAAATAATTATGTTTGAATGACTTTTGTGAAGAAATTAAACTAGAATTTGAAAAAGCAGCATACTTTAAAATAATGAATCGGATTTTAATACTGTAGACTAGTGGGGGGAAACGAAAGATATTTAGGTTATACACATTTGCCTGATCCTAGACAACTAAATATCAGATTCAGTTGTTACAAATTTTACATCCATTCTGTTCAGTTAGTTCAGCAAAACCAAGACGCTGACAACTGCTTGGCACCTCTTTGAACTAGATCGGGTGTTGGCCTCCTGCGGCTCCAGAGCTGCATGCAGCTCTTTGAGTCCTCTGCTATGACTCCCTGTTCCATCACTGGCTGCCCCTGCCTCTTGCCCTTGCCCTCCCCTCCCTCGCCTGGCCTGAGAAGGTAATGGCGACAGCGGGGATGGAGAAAAGGCCCGGGCTGATTCTCCAGTGCCTCACTCTTGCTGGAGCTTCTTCCAGCCCTTGTTGGTGCTGGGCATGCCTCAGTCGCTTGGGGAAGACACGCAACCTGCTCTCCACCCCAAGACACTGGCCTGTCCTGGCTGCGACCAACGCCGGCCTCAGTAACATGAGGGCTAGTAGGGTGGGAGAAAGGGAGAAAGGGAAAGGGGGATGGGCCTGCAGCACCCAGCCACAGCTTTAAGAAGCTCAGGGCAGCGGGAAAAGGGGGCTGGCCCCGCCAAAACCCGCATGCCCACCCAGGGATCAGGCTCAGACAAAGCCAGAGCACCCTTGTCAAAGATGTTCACCTGTCAGCCGGTTTCCCGTCTGTCTGTCTCTGTCTCTGTGTCTCTTCTCTCTCTCTCAGAAAGCCAAGGCTGGGCCAAGCCGGCAAGCTGTCCTTGGGCTCTTCGCTACTGCTTTTCTTCTTTTTGGAAATCCGGGCTGGCTGAGGAACAAGCACGAGCCACAGCAGAGGCTTCCCTCCTCCTCCTCCTCCTCCTCTCGTGACCCCCTGGCCGGCTGTGGCAGGGCCGAGAGGGTGCACACAAGTGGGGAGACCCTCAAGCGAGTGGCCGGGCTCAACCAAAGAGCAGCAAAGGCGTGCACAGGGAAGGCCACTCACTTTAGGGTCTCCCCGCTCATGCGCACCCTCCCAGCCCCACCACAGCCAATCAGGGGGTCACGAGAGGAGGAGGGAATGAGGAAGGAAGCCTCCACTGCGGCTTGTGCTCATTCGTCAGCCAGCCCAGATTTCCAAAAAGAAGAAAGAAAAGGAGTAGAGAAAAAGGAGAGCTTGCCAGCTTGGCCCAGTCTTGGCTTTACGAGAGAGAGAGAAGAGACGCAGAGATACACACACACACACACACACACACACAGAGACATAGAGACATACACACATACACAGAGAGAGAGAGATACAGGGAGGGGGGGAATAGAGAGACATAGAGAGACACACACACACAGAGGGAGAGAGAGGGGGGAAGATAGGGAGGGGGAGAGATACAGAGAGAGCAAGAGAGCACACAGAGATACAGAGAGAGGGGGAAGAGAGAAGAGAGAGAGAGAGAGACAGAGAGAGATACACAGAAAGGGGGGGAAGACAGAGGGAGAGGGGGAGATAGAGACATAGATACAGAGACAGGGGGAGAGAGAGAGGAAGAGAGATAGATACAGAGAGACAGGAAAAGATAGAGAGGGAGAGGGAGAGATGGGGAGAACGAGATAGAGAGAGGGGGGAAAGGAGAGGGAGAGAGATACAGAGTGAGGATAGAGGGGGAGGGAGGACAGAGAGAGAGAGAGAGAGAGAGAGAGGGAAAGAGAAGACTTTTGTAGTTCCTAGTTCTCTGCCCTAATGACCGGCTGGTAGGCCTGGCTAGCAAGGGTCATGTGACTGGGTGGGATGAGTGACATTGAGTTGGCCACACCCACCCAGGTTTTGTAGCTCCCGATGGCTTTTTTCCTGTGGGAAACGGGTCCAAATGGCTCTTTGAGTGTTTAAGGTTGCAGACTCCTGAACTAGATGACAGAGATGCACACAGTTGTCCATCACTATGTCTGGCCTTGATCATACACATGAATAGTAAGCAACGCACACTTCCCATTATATTGACCTTCAAACTAAGAGTTTGTACATCATCTTGAGGAAAAGACTAGTAATCTATATTACTTTCTTTGTAACTGCCATTCAAAGCTATGCTGTTAGTACATTATTTTCTTTTTTCCCTTATATTGGTACATTTAAGTAATAAATTAATTTTTTTAATGAAATAGTTTTAAAAATAGGAGACATTGTTTTCCAAAGAAATTTCATAATAGATAGTAAAATAATCATAGAAAATCAACATCAAAATATTAAGACATCATAAAATGAAACAAAAAGAAATCACAAAAAATGTTAAAGTCATCGCATAAAAAAATTAAAACAGCAGGGAAATAGTAGAACAGGGGGAAAAAACAGAGTACTATAAATACAGTATATTCTGAATCAGAGATATCTGCCAATTCATACTTCATACTGCAACATGACAATGGCTTTTTTCATCAATATAGATATCATTGTGCCTTTGAAAAGACAAAATTGTCTTTTTTAAAGTTGAAAGTTACAAACTGGAACTGAACTGAAGGTTTTAATCACCGGATTGCCCTAATTGTCCACATAGGGGAAATACAGATAAAACACTTTTCTTTTCAACTACAGGATTTTATTTAACAGCTCTCAAGCACTTGTCTTAAATTAGGATAATCCAGTATGTTAAGACAATGTTATTTCTAAATTGGACTGCTAAGGCTCATAAACTGTCCCAAGTATTACTTTATTTGCATCTTTAATAGAAACAAAAACCTGCAATGATGTAAGGCACTCTTCATATCCATCTTTTCTGCATCCCAGACACCCATTTGTATTCATTGTTCTTACATATGGTTTTTATTCTATATTTCCATATTATTATTTGAACTGACTTCAAAGTTTATCTTACTGAGAAGATATAGACAAGATAAAAAATCAACATTGTTGGTGAGCTGTTTTAAATATATTTTGTCTTACACTGTTTAACTGAATAGAATAATTGTATTTATTAGGGGTTTTTTTTTCCAATCCAGCCTTTATTACTTTATAAGTAATAAAGTAAGCCAAGACAATGAACAAACATACATACATGTGAGGTGAGTTAGGCTGAGAATGTGGCCCAAGCTCACTCAACTGACTTTCATGCCTAAGGAAGAACTAGAACTCAGTCTGATGGCTTTACCACTAGGCCAACCTGGCTGTCCTATTGCCAGGAGAGTCACTGGGGTGAACCAAGGTCAATTGGGATACTGCTACTCCCTAGTCATTCCTCTTCCTGAAGTGTTTGCCATGGCCCACCCTATGCATCTATGTAGCACTCAGCACCCTCGTAATTTCTTTTATTGTTTTCTACATTTCTAAAAACACAAAACATTTTAATGTTCAACGCAAAAGGACAATATACTCTTCCCATAGGAAAATAGATGATGCCTTCTGCTGCATCTGAGGCAGTAAATTAGTTAGGAAACATATGGTAGAAAGGATTAACTAGGAGTCCCAGGCAGAACAGAAGAACTGCTGTTGCTGCTTTGCAGCATTTCTTCATGAAGCTATTACTTTACTATTACTCATGAAGCTAAGGTTGAGGGATAGTGTTCTGCCTTCTAGATCTTTGCTCCTAATAGCAATAGCACTTAGACTTATCGCTCCATAGTATTTTACAGCACTTTCTGAGTGGTTTACAGTATCAGCATATTGCCCCCAACAATTTGGGTCCTTATTTTATTGTCCTCAGAAGATTGGAAAGCACCATCAGGGTTGAACTCCAGGCTGTGGGCAAAGTTAGCCTGCATGACCAAGGAACTACCAGGGCTCCTATGCACCACCAGAGCTCCTATAAAAATAGATTGTACACATAAATATCTGTACTAAATTCTAGAGAAGTAAAAGGGTAAAATAAAATGAACAGCTCTTATGTAAAAAATAAGTACTGTGAGGGAGAAGCCAAATGGAAGTTGATACCCAAATTCTACTTAATCATATCAATCACCCTTACCCCTTCTCACGAGTAACTTCTTTGAAAATGTGCTGGCTGCAGAGAAAGGAGGATTCTTGAAAGAGCTACATTTATTTACCACAAAGCAGTGGAGGTTCAAGTCCAACAATAACCTGAGACCTAGCACTAAATTATTCTAAATTTCACAGCTAGAGCTACAGAATATACTGACAAGCAATGTTCTTTCTTTTTGCAAATTCTCATCATTCTCCTTAAATAATATTGTTGAAAGCAAAAGGCTGTAAATATAGCAAGCAACAAAGCAAAAAGCATTAACAAAGCTTCGATAAAGCGATCCTTATCAACAAGCACAATTTATCAAACAATACTGAATATAATACAAGAGGGTCATGAGAATAGTCTGAAAGATTTCAAAGATTATACAAAAAAAAATCTGTACAAAGATTATACAAAACAAAATCTGTAAAACAAAATTCTTCTAAGAAGACCTGAATAAATAGTTTTGTCTTTAACTTTTTGTCTAGCAATTTTGCATACATGGTTTCCCATATTCTAGCTGTATGCGGAATATAAAGAAACATTTTTTGAAACAGAAGCCAAGTTGATGGGGGGGGGGCGGGCGAGGAAATCCCACAACTTAAAATGAACCTCCACTGTTGTGGTAAATAAATGTAGGTCTTTCCATTATTGCACTAAATCACTTCTAATAAAACAATGAAAAGCGACTGAAAAAGAGCATTTAATTCTCAGAGCAAAACTCAATAGTCAGATTGGCAGGGTTCTATTTTTTCCCCCGATTAATTTTTATCTGTCCAATTCTATATTTATTGTAACCTTTGCCTTTCTACACTTGTCCATTTAAAACAAAAATATATCCTAAACATTAGATATTGTATATAAACATGCTAGCGAACCTATGCCATGCATGCCAGAAGTGGCACACAGAGCCATCTCTCCGGGCACGCCAGCCATCGCCCATTGCTCTTCTGGGTTCTGCCGGCCGCTGGCCAGCTGGTCTTTGCACCTGCGGGGCACTGGAAACCAAAAGAGCAGCTCCCCAGAGCGCATGCACATGCGGGCCAACTGGTCTTTGTGTGCGCATGCGTGTTAGAAACTGGAAGAGGTGGCCGGTGCGCATATGCGCACCAGAAAGCTACTCCTGCGAGCGTGCATCAGGGAGCTGCTCTTCTGGTTCCAGCGCACCCGCACCTGCGCACAAACACTCCCATTTCAGCACTCAGTGCCGAAAAGGTTAGCCACCACTGGTATATAATAAGCAATGAAGAAACTGGGGCACAAACCATTACACTTATAGTTTGGGGAAAAGGTAAGCGAAATGATAAAAAGATCAAGTCAGCTGTTATATAAGCAATGTTTATAATGTATAAAATTTTTTAGCTTTTTAAATAAAGCTAACTAGGGAGGGAAGATCAATAATTCAATAATGGGTAGAGATTGATGGAATAGAGGGGAGCCTATGATAAGACAGTAAGGAGTTACCTTAGATCAGGGATGTCAAACTCAGGTCAAGGTAGTGTCACGTGATGTATCAGGACTTTTTTTCTTTTCGCTAAACCGGGCATGGGTGTGGCAAGCGTGTGATGCATCTGACCCATGGGCCGTGAGTTTGACAGCCCTGCCTTAGATGGAACAAAAAATAATAATAATCACAATATATGTGATTTATCACACAAATGAATGAACTTGTCTCCTTCCAAACTATAGGTTGTCAAAAGTCAAAACTTTAAAATGTAATTTGTGAATAAACTGCATCTAGAGGCAGTAAGGTTATTTGCAGATGCAACAGAATTATATTGGGAATAGTTCTGGTTGTCTAACAAGAACTAGATAAAGAAATTACCCTTGTTAGTGCCCCGTCTGTGGAATATTTCACTGATGGTAAACAGTCAATAAGCGTTGAGATGCTTTGGAATAATTTTGTGGTCTTACCTTAGAATTGATTATTACAATATGCCTGTTCTTGTTTTAAAGCATTATTGTTTTGAAGCATTGTTCTTGTTTTAAAGCATTATTAATCTCCATTTCTGCATGCTGGAATCACCCAGGTAGCTTAGTATAGTCACAAAATGTATATATGACACATAACCCTAACTTGTCCTCTGACAATAAATCAAATTAATATATAAATCACAATGCCCACATTCAGTATCTGAAAGGTGTCTGAAACCAATAATTAGTTGTACAATGCCTTATCAAACAGAAGATGACACGTTCTGGAACAAAAATTTAACCTGCTTCGGATGGAACAATCTTTTTGGATTAATGTTAATTACTTTGGTGAATTATAGAGCATTGGTTTAGATCGGTATGCCAACTGCACACTATTTTTTGTAAGGTCAATCCTGCTAAAAGCTATGTCAAATTATTTAGGTCAGCTATTCAAAGAACCTTCTCAAGTGATTTTTTCCAAGCAATGTATTTTGATGTAGAATTCAACACATGGGAAACCGAAATGATAGTTAACTAATGATCTACTGATGATGTCATCGGGGACTGATTGTATACGTAGTATACTCATCTGCAACGACTTCATGTAAACGTAAACCTGCACTTCCAGGTTTTCATATGTGAACAGGGCTATTAGGTTTAGAATATGGTTGTGAGGGTATCACTATAAATTGCTCCTATCACTGCATTTTTGCAAGTCATATTGTTTACTTGTTTATGTAGACAGTTCAAAGGAATTGTGATTTTCTATAATGGTTTGGATCCAGAATAACTTTAGAGCTGCCGCTTTCTGTGTCACTCTGAATGTGCTTGTTAAGAACCCTTCTATGACCTATGATGGAATTTCATAATTTATGACAAGAAATTGGATCTTTTTAGAATCACAGCCAGCTATGTCTCTCTTTTATTATATGCTGTTGGCTAGTTAAAAAGTGATAATACACGTTAACTTTTTTTTTTGTTATAAAAGAACTTTGTTAAAAAAGAAAAAAAAAGACTATGTAAGATGATTTTATTTATTTTTTATCAGAAAAACAGTTTCTTCATCCTTTAATACGGTATTAGTAGATGACAGGGGAAAAGTCCTTTAGATATAATATCCATTTAAAAACCCACACGGTTGTAATTTTCTTTGCTACAGAAAGACTAATTTCCCCTTTTCTTGCCAAAGCTTGATTGTGGTATGTTCCTGGAAGGAATAATTGGAGAATGGGAGCGTACAGAAAAAGTATATATTCTAAGCAGTGTCACTCAAAGCAGGAAGATCACCCCAGGTAAAGTGAGCATACAAATGAGCAAGCACTTTTATTGGGTGGCAATGACAAAGAAAGATGTTGGAAGTAGAAGATAACTTTGTTGAAAACAGGAAAGGCAGCATTTCATTCTGCACAAGACAGTAGCAAACCACTCCTGTATTGTACCAAGAAAATCAGATGGATAGGCAGGTTGAAATGATTCATGATATAGCACTGGATGATGGCCCCTCAGGTAAGATGACACTAAGCATCTACTGAAGAAGAGTTGAGATAGTTTTGGAATACTAATGGTGCTTATGATGTGGCTACATCAAAGTCTTAAGATATCTAGTTGCTAGTGATGCCCTGAAAAAGAAAAGAAAATCCAAAGCTACAAAAGCAAAATTATAGTGAAAGTATGGAATATTATAGACTGGAATTGGATGCTTTCGGACAGAAGATTATATTACTATCAAAACATAAAAAAACAAAAAAGGAACAATGCTACTTTCTTTTTCAGGAAGGCTTTAGCTATAATGGGCAGAAAAAAATAACTGTGAGGAACAGAAGGAAGAGCTACAAGCACGACAATGGTCAGATAAAAGAAATCTGAGTCCAGGGCAGAAACGTAATTTGAGAAAAATGTCTCAGACATGACCTTGGTTTTCATGAAGAAGAAAGGAAGGAGGGGAAAAACACTTTCATGCTTGCAAGACTGTTACAAACCTTATAATAATAGTATTGGCTTGCATGTCTTTGATTTCCAGGTCTATCTTGGAAGACTGACAGTAGCAAAGACAATACTTGGGTACAATGTAGTCAATGAGTAAATAATAGCAATTAGACAGGTTATCTAAGTCAATGGTCAATCATTAAGAAGAGATTGAAAGGCTTTATGATTAAGTTTTATCCGCAACTGACAGAACACACAGGGGAGAGTTGCTGCTTATGGTTGAAGAAAGGAATGCCAAAACTGGAAATATGTAAAACACAGTTCGACTGTATGGCCTAGGAAAGTAATAAGAAGCAAGAAAATGTATGTTTTTTCCAATCCAGGAATGTTCTCATTGCTAACATAGTGTTCAAACCACCAAATCACTAGATGGAACACATAGAAATCAAATTGACTATATTATTGGTATAAAGAGGTATAGAAGCTCAGCTATAACAGCAAACATGTGGTCAGGTGCTAACAGTGTAACAGATTACAAACTGTACATATGCAAATTTCAAGTCAAGCTGAAGTGGAGGAACAAAGCCAACTAGTTTCCATTATATGATCCTGAGCCACTGATTTCAAGTATGACCTTAATTGAGCCCAAGATTTTTGTTCTAACCAAGACAGTTAAGTGAATTTTGCCTCATTTTATTACATTTCTTGTCACAGTTGTTAAATGAATCACTGCAGTTGTTAAGTTAGTAATATGGTTGCTAAGTGAATCTGGCTTCCCTATTGACTTTGCTTGTCAGAAAGAGAATCATATAACCCTGGAACATTGTGACTGTCACAAATATGAATCAGTGGCCAAGCATAAGAATTGTAACTGTGAAAAAGAGGTCATAAGTCATTTTTGTCAGTCCGGTTGTAACTTTGAACAGTCACTAAATGAACTGTTGTAAGTCAAGGATGACCTTTAGCTATTTCCGTCTATACTTACAAATATCATAATCATGCAGGCAATGGTTTCTTTTTTCTGTGACACTCTATAGATGGGAAAATCATGGAGAAAATAACAATCCAGAATTTTTACTCAAATGACTAGGTTTAAATGATCATTTCAGATGTTATAGGAAGATCCAGTTTCCTTAAGAAGATCATAATGCTGGGAATAGTAAAAAAGACAAATAGCAGCAAGAGGCACACTCAATTACTGCACAGTGAAATAGGTGCACTGTTGAAAGAACTTGAAAGGCCAAGCTGGTGACAGATCATCCTAGATGGTCCATCTATGTAGTCACTAAGCGTCAAAATCAACTTGACAGCACATGATCTATCACTTTATAGTAAGTTTGGTTCTCCACAGAATATAATTACATTTTTAAAAACTACTTTATAGTAGTTTAAATATAGTTGAAACTTTATAGTAGTTTCAATATAGTTCAACCTTTCAGTCCTTACAGTTCCTGTAAACATGTTCTCTCCTACCCCCACAGCTCCACTACAGGTTGACACAAATTAATCTCTGAACTACATTGACTGCATTATGGTGTATGTTTGTTATCCCTACTACAGTTATTCCCTTTGTTTCTCTTAGGTACTATACTGCTTTCTAATTTGTATTGTTCTGAGCCGCTTAGAGATGTTTCACATGGGCATATAAATCTTTTAAATAAATTCCCCTCCAGAACTGGCTGAAAATATAAATATATATATATATATATATCAAAATTACAATTTTTTAAAAAGCTTCAGCATTTGTCTTCATTATAATCTGAAAAGTGTAAATCACAATCAAATTAAACACTTGCAATGTCTGCCCCAATAAACTGTTTCTGGATGAGGCTGGTTTGCCCAAAACCAGGCTCCCTTGTAAGTGCATCAATATCATTACGATGCCCCTTCAGTTTCTTTTGAATTACTCTTATCCACCCACCCATGATCGATCAATACACAAACCGACAACTCTGCGTAACTTCTACTGCCTAAGGGCGGCCAGCCATAGCTCCTTCCTCATATTTAAATCATTCATTTGCAGTCTGTGCAACCATATCCCCTTCTTTCAATCCCACCCAGGTCTCAAAAACTATACTCCTCCGAAGGGCTGCATAAATTCCGAACAAGCCGGCCGGACACCAACGTAAGAAAAAAAAGGCCAACTGTTCCTTCCCCTCTCGCTCCCTCCGAGCAGCCCGGCGGCCTCGCAGTTTTCAGCCCAGGAAAAAAAAAGGGCCGAGTCGGGCTCTACGCGCCAGCGAGGGTGGAGCTCCGAGCGCAGCGCATGAGTGTTGGTCTTTTGCAGTGGCGCGAAGCCGCGGAGACGGGGCAGGGGGTTCTTTGGGCTGCCGGGTTTCACCAAACCCTCCGCTTCCATTCGGCGGTGGCCGGAGCCAGGAAGCGCCCCCCCCCCCAAGTAAGGAAGTTCTTCCCTGCCCCAGCCGCTCCCTTGCACTGTGCTGCAGCTTGCAGGAGTCACCTCCGTCCCCCGGGGAGGTTATGAAGCTCACTAAAGCCCAGTACGAAGAGGTGGTTCAGTTCCTGGCTCAGGTACCGCCTACCAGGCAGAGCCTGAGGAAACTGAAGGAAAAATTCCCCAGGTAAGTCTTCCCCGGGCAGCCGCCGTATCCTCTCTTCCCCCCCCCCCCTCAACGCTCT
>JANHFL010007645.1:421469-447122 GCA_032468155.1 Oxyrhabdium leporinum
CTAGTGGGATTTGAACCGCTAGATTGAATCAGCAGAAGTGGCCTGCAGTTCAACACTCTAACCACTGTGCCACCTAGCTCCAATAATTGCCACGGTTCCCTTTAGAACTATATTGTACTAATTGTCAGTGCTGCTTTTGGTAGAGTGAAGACAAAGCATTATTTTTTTTAAAAAAAATGTCGATATGTCAATATCATGTTTCCAAACATTTATCCCTACAAAAAGACATAGGAAATACTATAATTTCTGAAGTGAGCAAAATGAGTTGAGCTGGAGTTGTGAGTCCAAAAGGACCCCCAGATTATGTTCAAGATCTATTTGGAATAGTTCCTACTCCATCCAACACCAATGATGGTAATTTTTCAGATTCTGGAAGCCCCAAACCCAAAGCTCTTGAGCCAAAGTTCTTGAGCCAAAGTCTATTATTCCCTATCCAAACCTCCACGGTCTCCAAACACTGAGATAGGACTTCAACAGCATTGTTTAATTCTGCAGCTGGGTTTCATCATCATATTGATGGTACCTCACCTCATGACAGTGGATGACTTCATCAAGTCACCTGGAAACCTACATAATAGGGGCCAAAGACAGGACTTCTTATTGGACAGAGAGTATTCTGTCCATGAGAATGAAGTTACAGAAGAAAGGTTTTCTCCTCTCAAATGCTCAGCAATGGACTATGCGCATGTGTGGACCAAGGTATCACCTGAGACAACCTCTGATCATTATGGCAAATAGGATATATATATATATATATGCAGTGGTACTTCACTACTTGTGCTTAAATTGTATCATGAGGCATGACAAGTACTAAAAAGGATGAGTAGCAAACAAACCATGAACAGCCCTTTCTCAACAGAGGAAGAGGGATAAGACACTATCTATCTCCAATTTACAATGCAGTCCTTCTGGCTGTTCCAAGAAGATTCCATATCTGATTCAGGTGACCCTAAGGTCACAGATTAAACTCCAAATAACCACAAAAGTTCTCAGTGTTAAGACCAGTTGATTGCAAAGAAAACAAAATCTTTCCATTTCCCCCTCCCACTATCCTATCAGAATCTATCATTCTACCTCCCACCAACTAATGACAGCTGTCCTTCCATTTCCCACAGTATCCAATACAACTGAGGATGCTTCCAGGATATGAAACGAAACATCTTGTTTTTCTCCAAAAATCAGCCTTGTTGTTTTTTCAAAATAAAAACCATACATGTAACTTACCATGACTCTTTGGTTTTGGCCAGGAAGAACTATCTGCCCCTTTTCCTATGTCAGCGACCTTCCCAGAATGACTGACTTCATATGATTTCATGAGGAGGGTGTGATGACTCAGCAGCTAAAACAACTGAGCTTGGCAGCTGGAAAGCTGACATCTGGGTTCAAGACCCGAGTAACGCAATGGAATGAGCTTCTATTACCCCAGCTCTTTCCCATCTAGCAATTCAAAAGCATGCAAATGTGAGTAGATAAATAGGTACCACTTTGGTGGGAAGGTAACAGCGTTCTGTGTGCCTTGGTGTGTAGTCATGCTGGTCACATGACCACGGAAATGTCTTCAGACAACATTGGCTCTCTCAGCTAAGAAACGAAAAACAGCACCACCCCTTAGAGTTGGACACAACTGAACCGGGAAAACGTTTACCTTTACCTTAGTTTATGATTTCATGTCTTATTTAAAGGCCTTCATCTGTCACAGCTACTGTATATATGAAAGTTTTCAACAAAGTCAAGGCAAGGAGTTGACAAGGAGTTAAGCAATGAGGTGACAGGAAGTGTGTGATTAACTGCCAAGCTCAAGTCAGTAAGCCTGACAAACAAATCCTTCTGTCTTACATCTATCTATCTGTCTGTCTATCTGTTTACTTATTTAGTCAATTTGTATAGCTACCCATCTCGACAATTAACTGAGTGGTGAATAATTTTAAAAGTAAAAATAAAAACAGTTACATGAACAAGTACCAACCTTAAAATACGTAACAGCCAATTACTATACTGCTGGTTATTACTTCCATAGTTACTTTCAGCTAGGGAGGAATTCAGACAGTTCTGGTCTTGCAAAAAATGCTGTGAATCAGAGTAACAGGTAAGTACAGAGACAGTGAGGTAGTTTAATTCGAAAGTTGTTACTCTCCTCCTCATATTTTCCATCTAGCTGAACAGTTGTTACTTTCACATTCTCTCTGACAAATTATTTGTATTAAAACCAGAAAATTGTCTTTAAAAAAGTATTTACTATAGTAATTTAAGGAAGCATACCTGAATTTCCCATCATTTTATCCTCACTTTTCTATAAAATAGCAGACTGAAAGCCTGGCCAAAAGCCAGACAATTTAATATTCTAGACAAAGCTTGAACTAAAATTTTCTTGATTCTATTCAGAAACCTAAATCTATTATTTTGGACAGGTGCTTCTATTCAGCTGCATTACTTTTCACCTTGCATGGCTGTTTCTGTTCACATATTATACATTCACATAAGGCCCATCTTACTAATTATTGTTTCATGTAATTCAAACTCAAACAACCTTGGTCTCATGTCATAAATAAATGCCCTCAGATTTTAATGGGCTCTGTAGTTGAGATTTAATACTACCCACATGTGATTATTAGTTCTTGGCTGCTGCAGCTTTAAAATACTATGATCCTTCTTCTCCAATACTTACGGCTTCAATATAACTGTTCCGGTTTTGCATTATGGGGTTTATATGCAGGACCAGATTTGTTAGCTTTGCAGGGTAATGGGATTTAGCATATTGGGGTAAAAAAATTATTCATGAGGCAGCTTTTTGGACAATCATATTCTATGCTAAATTACAATGGTGCAATAAATTGCTGAATACACTGTGCTGTGTATGACCTCACCATGAAAAATTTGATGCATTAGAGTAGGAAAGGTTGGAATATATCAACCTTGGTTGACAAGGGACTTTGAATGTTGACCTAATACAGATGACCTTTGTGTGCAATAAAAGTGAGTTTAATCTTCAGGTCAAGGTTGAGGTGAACGACAGGGCAAAAACGGAAAAGTTTTAGTAGTCTTGGATAGGGCCTATCTAATAAGTTGGCAAGCAAACACAAGATAAAAAAATAACTAATTGTAATTTCCTGAATAATGTCTGGTAGCAGTTGTTATACACTTATGGTAATATTTACTTACGCATAATAGAAAAGCAATAGGCAATTGTGTTCATTGTGAAGAAAAGTTGGCTATATTTGTATGCTTTTATTATAAAATAATTCAAAAAGTGATGAAAAGTATACCTCTTGTAACTTGTGGACATGGATTTATGAAGACATTGCTCTACAGGAATAACATTAATGTAATTTTATTTATGTTTTAACTTTCAGAATGAGCAATGAGATACCTATTTAGTTACATTTTTAAATATAAAATAGCTGTTTCATTTGAAGTAGAAAGCCTTTAAACATTATTTTTAGTAACAACAACAAAAATACTTTAGTTTCATGAAAGTAATAGATCATTATCTAAAGATTTACTTTAGCAAAATATTTATTTAGTTAAACTTAGTCTATCAACATTTCAGTTTTAAAGGGTTTTGAGTATCAAATTATGAGTATTCTATTAGATACTAATAGAATACTGACTCCTTTAAATACAGAGCCAAGGTTTGTTTGTTTTTTCACTCTTCATCCTTCCCAGCCATTGGGAAAAAGTTAGAGATTTTAATGGTAACAACCTCTACGCCTAATAGAGCCTGCAAAATATATTCTCCAAGACTGATCGGCTCTGAAAGTTCTAGAGCTTTGATGAGTGGAATGGCAGGAAATCACGCTTTCAAGACATAACGAATTGACTGGACCATTCATCATTTGTTAGCATATACTGAAATGCTGAGTTTGTGTGCAGAGGTCTGTGATTTAGTAAATACTTGGGAGATGAAAAGAGCTTACACACAAGGGAAGATATTGCTGTCCTTCAGCAGCAGCCTTAGACACAGAATCCTGCTGAGAAGGCCGTCTGACGGCAGCTCATCAGTAACTCGCCTGTCACACTCTCTGATGCCCACCAACTATCCCCAGTATATTAAATGCATTTTTAATATCTGCTTCAGTAGATTTAATGAAGAAAATTTCGTTTCCCTACTCTGATCACTGCTTCCTCAAGTGTTTTAGAAGACTGGCTGTAGCATTTCCAAGAAAGAGCTGGCAGAGCTTATTGCAAGTTGAAGTTAAATGCATTCATAAACAAAAACCTGTTCATAGGATTAACTTGTTAAACAATGGTAACTAGAAATATGATGTATGCCATAATAAAACAAGTTCAGTGTACTAGATATTGCAGAGTCATAATCAGGTGTGAGAGATATGCAGAGAAAAGCAGAGTCATTCTATTATCATTTCAATTTGCCAAAATAAACAAATTCATTACTAAAAAGATATGAATGTATTTCAGTTAAAAAACCCAACTTTCTCATTATTTAGGTATAAAAGAGTTTAGTATTCATAAATACATTTGTCTACAAATCTACAAAAATTTGGGAGCCATAAATATCCATAAATATGCTTATTAATTGGCTCCATGGAAATCAGTAGAGTTACTAAATTCTTAAGAGAAATACATACAACAAAATAAGAGAACAGTAAGAGAACAGACTGCATTTAAACAAATAACTTATTATATAAATGAAAATCTTTCATAAGAATCTTTTTAAAGTACATTCATAGTATGTGACAAAGCTTTTTAATCTTTACTTGTTTGAGAATTTATTCAGAATATGGTATTCAGACTTTATCTCAGAAAACATTAGTCTTAAATATACATATTGTTCCCTAATAAGTCACTCCTGGCTAAATAGACTACCAAAGTAGAATACGGTAGTAAGTTAATGTATTTTTTAAATTATATAATTTTAAAGCTTTTCCTATTGCTTTTTTTCTTTCAAAGAAGCTCTAATTCTTTCTATGCTTCCAAAACAGCATACGTTTGCAAAATGGACCTATAAATTTGATTCTTATGTGTGTCAAAACAGTAATACACTAAATGCATATTATTATAAAAATTTAAGACATGGTTATAAAAACACCTCCATTTTTATAATACATGGCAGTATTAAATAATACATTTCCTTGTTAGCATCTGTTTGCTGTCATTGTTGGCAAGGTGTGTGATTTATTGCCTAAATTAATGACCATGACTCTCTTGGTCCTGATATATGTCCCCAAGCTTATTACATCACTAAATAAAATGAAAGTTACATATGCTCTCATGTTTGACAGTGATTTTTTTTGTAATAGTTTTTTTAATCACCTTTTCACTAAATAACATACGCAATTTTAAAGATTTTATTCCTGTTTTTTAAATTGAACCTATCTATATTGTAATGAAACCTGAATCACATGTAATAATAAAATACAATACAAAACCATGATTAAGCGTTATATAGGTGTGAACGAAAACACTCTCTCTAATAATTTTTAAACCAAAACCTGGATTGTTTTATAAGTGGTTTATCAAGCTAAAGCTTCCTTTAAAGTACCAGTATTTTACTGGCATGTATTAGTAAGCTAGGAATCTTCTAAAATCAAAGGAATCTGCTAAAATCTAAGAATGTTTAATCCTGGTGCTTTCACATGAACATTTCCCTGCTCATCAGTGTAAGTCATGAATGCATACCAAACCATTTATCACTGTCTTTTAAATAAGTTCTAAACATAAAGCAAAGTGGAAATGAAACTCTGCATTATTCCCAACTGTTAATAATTTATTCATCTAGAGCAAAATATGGATTGGGGAAAAAAACCTCATAAAATAAGTAATGTTTCTTTTGATAGAGTCAAGAAGCAACTGTTACGAGTAGATGAATGGAACCTGCAAAAAATAAGCAATGTTTCATCTATTAAGAGAACTTCCTACTATTCACATCCATTCTTCAATCTCCGACAAATGTAACTGAAATTTAACAGTAACGGGGATTTCTCTGTGTATATATTAAATATAGTTGAATTTCTCTTTTGTTAGGTTCCACTAACTTTTATAGAATGTAGAATGTTTGTTTATGAAATTTCACTTCTAGCTGTCTGATGATCAAGAAGATGTGTCAACAGGAATAAAGTGTATAGTAGGAGATGCTATTTTCAGTATCAAACTACCCTATCACTTAGAAGTTCAGATGCTATTCTAAGCACCTTGAACTTGGATCAAAAGCTAGCACAGGTTTTTACAATTAGTGTTACATTCATGCTTTTTTTTAACAATGTGGTATTGCTCCTGCATTCTGAATTGCACCTTCAATATCATCATCAGAAGAAAACAAATAGAATGTATTGCAATAATTTAAATGTGAAATTACTGTAGCTAAATTGCAGTAGAAACTCCAGTAATCCTGGAAATTCAGGATAAGTATATAATAGAGAGGAATAAAAGAACATTCCAAAGTTATGAATCGGCTCCTTCAAAGATACTACAGCCTCATCAATAATATCTTATTTATTCATTTCCTAACCCAGAAGTCAATAATGCAGTCTTTTCATCTTAGTGAAATACAAGTTTTAATCCAGACTATTACATTCATCTAGACAACAGCCCAAGACCTATACAGTCATTCTTGATTATGACAACAAAGTATTATTGATATATAATTCCTCCTCCTATTTTCTTCCATAAAAATGGCAAGCAAAATACATCATTGCAGTATGTTATCAGTCAAGATGCCAAGAAAAAATCCCTTTATGCTTTTTTATGGAATCTACACCATAAATACATCCACCCAGTATGATTCTCCAACTCTCTTGCATCCCATCAAGAAAGTTCATTTAAATATTATGGCTGTGCATATCTTTCAAAGTAGATATTTGGCAGTTAACAGTAGAGTATACGAAGTACTTTTTTTGAAACATTAAAAACAGTAAATTTAATTTTTTAGGTCTACATGTCTGCTTTATAAGCTGCTTTTGGTTCTCCTAACATATGTGTTCGTTCACAACCATTTTAATTCTTTTCAGAGCTGAACAATTTTATTACAGCAACCAAGCAGTTTACATTACTATCCAGTATATGCTTTTCTCTACCCAGAACAATTCTCAATAATGTAATGGAAGAGACAAACTATTTCCTAGTCTTCCTCACTCCCCCACTGCCCCAACAATAGGCTGTTATCTTTGTTTCTTCATATTAGTTTTGAGATGCATACCATTTGTCCTTAAATTGATTTTCACCAATTTTATTGACCAATAATTTTGCAGAAATCACGTGACACTGAAAAAATGTTTGAGGATGACTATGTTGATTATTATATCTCATGATAATAAGGAAGATGGACTCTTCTGACATAAATTCACTATTTGATTGGCTTTTGGCAATCTTTTACTACCTCAGAGTCTGATACTGCAAGGAGGAGTCATACACACTTATGTCCCATCTCTTCCACTGATATTATCTGTTCTATTCCCAGATCAACTGTTATAATCCTTGTCCCAAAAGTGCTTTTTCAAGAGGCAACTAGACTTTCTGGTTTTTCTTTGAAGACATTTCGCTTCTCATCCAAGAGGCTTCTTCAGCTTGTATAACCCTTGAATGTAAAAAGGCTTCCTTGGTATTCAGCTGAAATCTCAATAATATTCTGAAGTTCCCCCAAAATATTACTTCTAAAAGTATATAAGTATTATTTATACTATGTGTACTACAACCCTCTTCTCAGCTTTCTCCATGCCACCATCTGTACAATGTCTTATTTTGATTGTCACTCTGTTCCTTAAATGCTGATTGTTGCCTTTAAAGTCCTACATGGTTTGGAGCCTGGATATCTCCAAGACTACTCACTCAAGGTACTGCCTGCAGAGAATAGGTTCTGAGAATCCCAAATGTTGTAGCGGAAGGGACAGATTGGTGAGCATTTTCTTCAGAAATGCCCCTCTTCCTCCAGAAAATCCTTGCTACTGATGTTTAAGAAGCTTTAAAAGCATTTCAAGGAGCATTTGGTAACTGAGGCATTCCATTCACTTGGAATGATTGTAGAATTTATATGTGATGATTGATTGATTGACTGATTTATAGTTTCATAGTTTGTACCTGATTTATGGTGAGGTGGTTTTGCTGTTTTTGCTATTTTGTAATGTTTTATTCCTCTATAGCCCTATGCTATGCAGAGGTGATTCTCAGGGCTGATTAGCCTTTTCTTATGGGAGAGGATAGGATATGATGTGAACTGCAACAGAATAAAGAAATCGACTAAATTAAGTAGAGCTTCCTGCTTACACAAGACACTGCTGGTTCATACCATATTGTATTGTAACAGCTTGATCAAAGCTTGAATTCTGTACAGTTTCCCAATGAGTAAATTTAATTTAGTAGGATTTGCTTCCAAATAAACATACACAGGATCAGGCTAAAAGCTGAACTTTTTGTTAAAGCTACAGTATTTATTGTTAAGCTCTTTTTGAATAGCATCAGATTAAGAGCTTATTGTTCGGTATGAATTGAATGGTAAATGGAGGGGGGGGGAACTACCAGACATGGAGACATTTGTTATGTTTAGTATATGATACAATGGCTGTGTAAACTATAACCCTGTAATTTTGCAAGTTCTATTTTATCATGTAGCTGTAAAAGATAATCAAAATAAATTATGGATGATAAAGAAATATTTCTAGGGTTGTATGCATTCTTTTAGGAATTGAGTCTGATCTATAAAATTTTAGTGAGCATATTAAATAATACAATATGATGTGCAACGTGTCATGTCTGATAAATTATTTTGTGCGGAACATTTATACTGCTTCCATGCACAGCTTTGTTTGCTGTTTAATGAGTATAAATTACTCATCTTTGGCTCTCCTTCTTAAAAAGTAGGATGATTCCTGTTCCCCCCTTCCCCAATAATGGGCAGAAAGGTATATGTAGGTCATCTCTGAAATACTATGACATTGATTTAAGGTTCCTCAGCTGTGCAGTGTACATAACACATATGTTGGAGAGTCATCTGTCAACCAGGCCCCTCCTATGGAGTTAAAGTTCTAAAGGGAAAAGAATTCGACACAGTGCTGTCAGTGTTAAATTTTCACAATGGAAGAGCATGCAAATATTGAGCCTCTTGCTTAGCAGTAGTGCTCTGTCTAATGTCTGTGCTGGTTAGAATAATAAAAAAAAGTGGGTGCATCTAGGGCTCTTAGATCTGACAAAGGTCATGCTATACTGGGCATTTGAATTGGAAATTGTCTGGACTTAGAATTTATAAAGCTCCCAGTGTTGTCGGGGAAAAATTTCAGCAGGGTTTTTTGTCCCTGGAGAGGCCTCTTAGGCCCTTTTCTGTCCTATGAATGAATTTAGATGTGAGGGCTTCTCTGGCCTTAAAACTGTTAAATTCATTTTGCATACATCCCCAGAGGGAGGGGGGGAAAAACCTGGCAGATGCTTTTGTCTTGGAAGTGTTTAAAAGAAAACTGCAGAACAGGAACAAGAGAGAGAAGGGGCCCTGTGTAGAGTCCCAGAACACTTTGGAAATAGCCAATATGCAGCTTTCATCAGTACTAAGGCGGGGCACAATATGGTGCCTGTAGCTCACTGGGGAATATGAATGTTGATTAAGCATCCTCCCAGGCTTTGAAATTCTGAAAGCAGTGTCAGAATAATAGATGTTGAGCAAATGTCAAGCATTTGTTAATTTCTCTGTTATTTGGAGTTTATCTAGCATGATCAATCAAATAAACTAGTGCTTCTCTGTTGTGGCATGTGTCATTGATATGGTGATTAGATGGCTAGAGAGAACTTCTGCCTTTGCTTTCTTATCCAGGTAACAGATTATAGACTTATTCATTGTTATTTAGTGAGATAAGGTATGTTTACCAAAATTGTAGAAAGTTGCTTACAATACCATGATGTGGTGATACACACGTTCAAAATTCATTATATATGCAGCAATCGTATTTATGTGACTAAAAAGATCATCATGTCTTGATAAGAAATTGGGAATGTGAGAAACTGGGAAACTTTATCAGAAAAAAAAATACTGTCAGGGAACTACACGTTGTCTTATTTAGCTGGTAGGTAAAATACTTTATTTTACTGTTTAGTCAAAAAGGCTTTCAGACCGACTTACAATTAATTATAAGCTTACCATTGATTATACTTTCTATAAAATGCTTTGTTAGAAAAAAGACTGCACATTACTTAGGTTTTTGAATTTGTTTTGTCTTTAATCAGATAACAATAAAATTTTATTACTCTACATTTTAGAATATGCACAGAATGAGAAAAAGTTTTGCTCCAATCTTGGAATAATTCCCAGGGGTATCTGTAAATAACCTCAATGAAGAAAAATGCAGACAAATGTGCTGTGTTGTATAATACACAATTTATCACTTTCTCCATATGCCTTTGTTTAAGCTTCTATGGACATTCAAAGCATTTGAATCAGCCATGTTCTGATGGAACAAAATCTGAAATATTTCAAGTCTTATACCACAGAGAAGAATGGGGAAATTAAAAAACCCACCCATCCTTGTTTCCTTATTTTCAACTTAAGACCATAATATTACCGTAGATGAGTGACAGGTTTTTTCAGATTAGAGAAAAGTTGTCCAGGGAGATGATGCCTCCATTTGTTGTTTAAGTTCCCATAGTAAATAATGATAACCAAAGTTAAGCATACTTTTTATAGCCAGCTTAAAAAAACCAACATAGCACTGAGCCTAGCAAAGAGGCAGTGGCAGTGAATTTATGTTACTATAGGACAATAACAACTGACTTGTGACCTCTTTTTAATGCACATGAAGATGAAAGCAAAGCATAGACTATGCATATAGTAAGACATACATTATAACTTATGAATTGTAACTTCCATATATCATGAATTTAAAAATAATAATGAGTTTACTAAGTAAAACATTTCCTCCATTCACAATCCCATGGAAGATTCCAACCAATGGCAGCTAGGATAAAAATAATAACTTTTGTTTTACTAGGGAACACACTCTACTGATCTTTCTTGAGGAACTGCATTGCACCAGAACACAAAATCTATGTGGAGTGAAATGCCCTCATATTGAGTATGTTTTGCAGTTTTGTACCACATTTTTTTCTTTGTAAGAAAATGCAGTGTTTCCCATTCAGATTGAAAACACTGAATCAATATTTTTGTACCACAATAAAGGCATTTCTAGATAATAACACACACACACACACCATGTATGAGTGCTATTTTTACTGCTATATAGTACCTACTATATTTGGTACCTGTGATTTTACCTTTAGCCTTCTAGATTTCGGTAGCTAGCTGTCTTAGGAAGACATTGAGAACGACAATTTTCACTATCCAAAATGACTAAGACTTTTCATTAAAAAAGATAAGAATTACCAATAGCGATAGCACTTAGACTTCATGGTGCTTTACAGCCCTCCCTAAGCAGTTTACAGAGCCAGCATATTGTCCCCAACATCTGGGTCCTCATATTATTGACCTCGGAAGGATGGAAGGCTGAGTCAACCTTGAGCCTGGTGAGATCTGAACTTCCAAGCTGCTGGCAGCCGAAATAGCCTGCAGTACTGCATTCTAACTACTGCGCCACCAAGGCTCTTAGTAGATAATAGAAAGCCTATAAGCAGTATTTTAATTCAGTAGCAATATCCACCTATAATCCCCAGAAGTAATACTAATTTAATTCAACACCATGGGTATGTATAATTTATTGAAAAGAACTAGGGGGTGATACGATAGCAGTGTTCCAATATTTGAGGGGCTACCAGCAGGAAGCGGAAATCATCTGTTCTCCAAAGCACCTGAAGGCAAGACAAGAAGCAATGGCTAGAGAGTAATCAAGGAGAGAACCAACCTAGAACTAAGGAGAAATTTATTGACAGTTAGAACAATTGATCAGTGGGACAAGTTATCTCCAGAAGCTGTGGGTGCTCCAACACTGGAGATTTTTAAGAAGAGATTGGACAACCATTTGTCTGAAATGATATAGGGTTTCCTGCTTAAGCAGAGGTTTGGGCTAGAAGAACATCAACTCCCATTATTCTGTTAGTAGACTGCAATAATAATACAGCTGAAAATGTAATTATGTTGTCAATATCTACATTCATGTGTGGCAATTGATTTTTACTGCCGCACAGTAAAAGTAGTGGTATCATATAACATCCATTGGCAAACAATAGTATCTACTTTTAATTTAGCTCTGTCACTTTTGGTGGTCCTATAGCCATGTGACATCCATGTTTTCTCCTGCTTGTATTCAGCCTTTCGTAACATGGAAATATGAAGTTAACTCCTTTATATTTTAGTTGAATTGTTCTGAGGGCTAAATGTTAGTTTCCATTGCTTCACATAAAATGAAAGAGTACACAAGTAATCCTCACTAAGGACCACAATTGCGTTTGGAATTTTGATTGTAAGTCATTGGGGTTGTTAAGTGATTCCATGTAACTTGATTTAATTTTATAACTGTTTTTACAATGGTAATAAAGCGAGTTCAAAGTAATTAAGTGGCTAAGTGAACAATGTCATCATTAAGCAAATCCATTCTACGGAATGGGCAATTTTTTCCAGAAATGAGAAAAAAATCACAAATCACTGTGACATGATTGTGGGATGCTGCAACCAGTGATAAACGTGAGCTAGTTGCCAATCTTCTGAAACGCAATCAATCACATGACCATGACTTTTTTTGAGTCCATCATAGCTTTGGTCAGTAAACAACCAGTCGTCTATAGAGGTTCTCAGTCATCCAGGCCACAGTTGTCCCAAAGGTGCTTTTTTCAAAAGACAATTGGACAAAAGCACCTTTGGGATAAGCAATCAGTCATTAAGGGAGGACTACCTTTATAACTAACTTGCTTATATCTTCTACTTACTTACTCTACTTACTATTTTTAGTCTTTAGGTTGCATTTCATCTTTTTTTGGGGGGGGGGGACACTTTAAGATGTTGAATTTTTAAAAATATATTAAGTTATAAGAAAAGAAAAAATAATAATGAAGATTCTGCTGAATGATTAATCACTCAGTTTTTCAATATCTTGCTAAATTATTTTAAAGTAAAATTGATGTAAGTAGCATCAATTTACTTCTGTTAGCAATTTTCCTCTGTCTGTTGTTTGAAAGTATTGCCCAATCAGGTTAGTTATTGTTAAAGTTCAACTATCTCAATGAGAAAAGTAAAAGACTTGTATTACCATGAATTTTAAATATTGCCATTTCTGTGTATTGCACAATTGTTTAAAATTGTATAGCAGTTGTTAGACCAAGGTTGTGTGAATGATGATTCTTTTCAAGCAACATCTTTCCCCCCCACACACAGGTTTTCCATAAAACTACCCTTGCACCACATAAAGCAGGCATGAGATTGCTGCTCCCATTTTTCTAGTGTTGTTGATCCTAAAGTAGAAAGTAACAAGCAAATTGGTGTTCCTCTCTTATAGCAAATAAATTCATTGACCTTAATGTTATTAATCATAATAGAGTTTTGTAGCTTAGTCTGTTGGATGCAGCTCTTTAAGTGTGCATACTTAGTTTAGAGAAGAAGAGGGAATTATTTGTTTCCAATTCTGCAGTTCCATCAATGGAAACAAAGTATTGGAATTGCAAAGGGCAATGCGAGAGGATGTAATGAGATTACTTTTCTCTCCAATGTTGAAATAATTTCAGTTGCCATGGGTGCTATGCAGCTTGACTCAGAAATGTAGAGCCTATCTGCCTCAAGCTGTAAAATTTCTCGGCCCATATTGGGAACATTTAATGTGATTGTCATGACCTATAAATAGGTCCTACTGTATCTTCGGGTAGAACTACTCTATCCAACTGAAACTTACAAGATGAGCTATAACTTTGAAGTTTTCTGCCAATTTTACTTTTTTTTTTAAATACTTGGACATATTCTTTTTTCCAAGTCAAAATTTCAGTTTGCAGCTAGAAGGGTATGCTTATGTATGTACATGTATATGTCTTTTTGTGTTGTATGTGTGCATGTCTATAGAGATAAAGAACTATGAGCTATAGGAGACATTTTAAATAAATAGAATTCTATGGTTGATTGCCTAGTGATGCAGTATTTTAATAGATCTAAAAGATGTATAATAAAGTAGATTGATCTATGTTATATAATCCAGTCTTATTTTACTGTAAAATATATATAATTACATATAATAAGAAAGCAGGCTGCCTACCAGTCAGGTAAAGTCCTAAATATATCATCGGATCTTTTGTTATTTTACAGTAAGATTTTTTTAAATAACATTTTCTTCTTCAGAAAATAAACTTTTTATTACTTTATTTTCTTTTCCAATTTTTATATACAAAAAGGCAGCCAAAATCTTTAATAACTTTCAGCTTTCAGCAACTGAAAGTGGTGATGGTTGCAGAATTGTTAATACTACATTGTCTACATAATATTTCATTTTGCACTTCTTTCATTTTTATAGTATTTTACTACTGCTGTTCTCTTTTAAAAATAGTAAAGGAGTTTAAACAATTATATTAAATATAATAACAAGGTTGTGCTCCCAATGTCGAAATAAGCTTCTTCCATTTTAGGCTTGGCAACATCCAGTGATGTTTTTGTATAAACATATCTTTCAGGCCAATGCTGAACACAGTAGATCTGGGTTAGAGTCTCACATTTGCAAGGTGAGGAATCTTATAATATAACAATGAGGCAATTCTTGATGATTCCTGGCACAGTACCTGACGGGATATCAAGAAATATTCTGGTGTTCTCTTCAAAGACTGGATTAGCAGATTTTTATTCTGTAATTTCATAAGAAGTATAGAGGTGGGAAAGAACTTGAATTCAGCAACTAACGGGCAGTTATAAGACAACTGAAATATATGTAATCAGCTGAAGGATAAAGAATTGAACTTACTTTATAATTAGCACCAACTGCTTTGGACTTTGTAATTGTTCCCTTGTGATTGTATCAACCATTCATTTCTATGAGTTCTTATTTTTATATCATTTGCTTAGAATTAGAGAGTGATCTTAAAAGGCACTGTTTTGGAATTACTTCACATAGATTACGCTGAGCTTCTGAAAGATTCAATCTGCTAGAGCCTCTGGAGAAATGTCTAAACACTGCTTTAATAGGATGATCTGGTACACAATATAACCAAACAAGTTTTGTAGGATGCATTTTATACATTTTCCTATCAACTCCTACAATTCTGACAGAAACATTTTTTTGAGAACAGACTAGAGATACAAACTAGTTCATTGCTTTGGAATGTGTACCATCTTTGTGATCTTTCCCGCGTACCAATACAATCAGTAGTATTGCATATGACGAAATGCTGAGGATACTACCATCAGCTACTGATACTATTTTACATATATTTATATGCTTTACAATATTTGTAGACCACCCAATCAGCAATATACAGCAAAATAGAATGACTGGGCAAAATTGCATTATTAGTTCCTAAAATAATTGGTTAATTTCCAGATCAAATTTCTCATGATTTTGGAATATATTCTGATTTTGTTACTATGAAAATAAAGATACTAGGAATGTTAGTGAAATGATCAATGTATTTAAGATAACGTTTCCTCTGATCAACATTTTTAAACATAAACCTTCGATTAGGTGAGTGAGTATATTGTTATGTGCTATGTGATTATCTTTTTGTGTAGTTTGTTGATATTTGTATTGCTTATTCCACCTTTGATGAAAATAAATGTTAATTATACATTGTTCGTTCTTTAATAAAAAGTTAATGCATAGAGATGGTCTTTTGTTTTGGTCGCATTGAATTTTCTTCAAAATGTGATGAGGTGCATATATCCCTTGAGTACAATTGTAAACAGTATGACCTGTTTTTGGGGATGGAAAAATCTTGTTCTGTTTCTAAATGTTTCGGGGAGAAAAATGTTCCGGGGTGGTGGTAGTGATGTTATTTCAGTTTGCTTTATTGCCAGGTATTTGACACTGAGTTTTAAAAGAATAAAGTTTATGGCAGCCTTTAGAAATTACCAACTCCAGGGAATCTCAGTTTCCTGCTGTGAAAGTTTCTATTTTCAAAGCACATCACTTTTAGTAGGAATGTTACCATACTCCCATATCCTGCTTCTGACAGAGAGCTGGGTTTCACCCCTGAATATGAGACAGCTACTGAAGAGGTTTCCTTGCTGCTAACAAAATGAATTTCAATATGTTGCCAGTGAACAATCACTCTGTTCCCAACAGCTATTGGAATTTAGCTGCATCAGCTATTAATGAAAACAGTCTTGTTTTCTTTTCTAACTTCAGTACATGCTACCAATACCCCAGTTTGTGTGTTATGGAGCTGGAAAAGAATGACCAAAGCAACATGCAACTTCTCTTCCCCTTCCCTACAAACTCTTTTCTTCTTACTCTCTCCTTGACCTAGCAGTAGGAAGCCTTTGTCTGAGGTTTTCATCTGGAACAACTTTTCCACACTTGTTTTCGTGTTCTGTTAGATTACAGGGCAGCAGGCCTACCTTTGAAGCTCCTTTCTCTTTTGTTTCTCTGCTGTGCACTCCAGTAATTAACTTTGTCCTTCTTTTATTTGTTCCAGTCAATCGCAGTCCACTCTGCTGAGCATCTTCTCCCAGGAGTACCAGGTTAGAAGTTTTCTCCTTTGTGAGGGTTGACAGGTGCCTAATTGAATGATGAATGTCCCTTTATTTCTTTGTAATTGAACTGCCAGCTTTCTGATTGGTTTGGAGGATGTTCCCCTTTCCCCATCAAGCACCGCCTGAGTCTCGGTGGATGGCTGCCAAGCCTACCCATCCATCTGTCTAATAACATCTAGCCTTTGCTTATTTGGTGGACCTGTAATAAATTATGCTAAACCATTATTATTCTGACAATAATAATTTCCCTGTGTTGCGTGGTTCCATGTGCTAAATGTTTGCTGACTTGCACTGTCAGTGCTGCTTTCCATAGCTGACAGAGATGATGATAAATGACCATTGCCGGAGTGGCAGAAGGCAAGAGAGGCAGAAAATGGAGTCATTTATCATGAGATGACAGGTGTCAGTCAAGTGGCAAGTCTCAGTGGAATTACTTTCTGTAGTTTTCAAATAAGTTGTTTTTAAACAATGTTCTTCCTGGTTAAAAATGCCAATTGAATTGTAAACCAGAGTGCACAGGACTTGGATGGAATTGATTTGAAGGGAAATTAATATAAAGGTTGAAAGAGAGAACAAGTTTTTCCTTTGCCCTTTGTAACCCTAAGCAAACTTATTTAGATTCAATTACTATGACCTTACTGCCTTTTACATATATGCTGTATCGTACTACAGTCAAAAGATGTTTCATTTAATATATAAATAAAAAATAATTTCTGAAACTACATCTAGGATTTCATGGGGGAGATGAGGGTGGGGGGAAGTTTCCAGGGATTTGTTACTGGTTGGATTTCTTACCTGTTTTATTACAAAGCTTTTTTTTTTAAATGTTTCAGAAATTAATCAAAAGAACGCATGCAAAACATCATACTCCAGAGGCAACTGAAGCTTACTATCAAAGGTATGAGCTATATGACACATGTTCATATGTGATCCAGGCTACGGTGTTCACTTTTAAGGAGATATATGCTAACAGTCCTGCTTTCTGATTAGTTAGAATTGTAATTCCATCCTTGAATTTTCTAAAAATAAATGGCAACTAGCCCCTGAGAAGGTCTGTCAGGTCACAATCAAATCACTCTGGGCATTGTACATGTTTCATTTAGTATGCACAGATGAACTTAGTCCCATCTTCTTTATTGAGCATTTTCGTTTTAATTTCTTGCGCACATTTTAATTTCATATTCTAAAGTTTTAATATGCTAAATGATGCTAGTGGTGCTTAAGTATCAATCATGTTGACTGTGCTTAAGGGAAAAAAGTCTAGAATCTTAGCCATTTTAAAGAATGGCATAGAAATTAAGAAATGTTACTACTTGCTTCATAAACAGAGTTATCATAAAGCCTTTTAAAATAGCCATAAACCTTTACTATATCAGTTCATAAAACTGTTCCTGATTATGTGCACCTGCAGTTAATAAAACGTAATTGAAATTAGTTATAGGTTATTAGTATTTCTATTGACATAGACATCTCCACAACATAATTACATTGTAAGGATTGGATATTCAATGGAAATGTTACTGTTTAGATTGAATAAAAATGAATAATGTTTTTGGCATGTAAGATTGTACCTTGATATCTGAGATGTATTTTTTATTAGTTTCCTTATAATTAAAAAGCTTATATATACATATACATATATACATATACACACATATATATAATTTTATATCACATTTTCCCACAAAGAAGTACTATATTATTTTTGCTTAAACTGTTTTAGCACATGAATTTTAATGTAATCTTCATGCATTTGTTTATTGCTAAATTAAGAGAACTATTGTATTGTAAGCATTGAGTAGCAATTTTCTCTTAGAATTGTGTGTTAAATGTATATGTGCATGTATGTATATTTATAATAAATACAGGAATAATACAAAATCATGATGCATTTTCATTATATAGTAAGTTATATACATTGCTGATTGTAAGTAATATTAAAAGTACTTAATCCATTACTTTTGTTGAAAGAAAAATAAGTAAAAGCAACCAAGTTACTTTAATAATTAAACAAAGCTAAATATATAAATAAAATGCACTTGGCGGGCATAAATTAGAAATTATGTCCATAGTGAATCAGAAGCATAAAAGCCTAATGAACATTAAGAAACTGTGTGATCAATAGCATTAAATCCATATATTTTAGTTAGAATTTAACGTTCCTGGTCTTGATATACAGTTTGTAATATTAAGCTAGATTTATAGTGTAACAGTATACATGTCTGTTCAGAAATAAATGAGTTGAATAGAGTTTATTCACAGCTAGGCAGGTATGAAATTGCAATCTCCAGAAGACTGTTCCAGTTATGAGATTATTTTAGATTAAAACCTGTTTATTTTGTTACCTAGCGTATGGACATAGGCTCTTGCAGATATGAAAGAATTCAAAAAATATGCCTGTTTGTTTCATAGAATCATATGGCTTGAAAGGAGTTTAGCACCTTTCTAGTCTAAGCCTCTGCCCAGAGTAGGAACCCTCAGACATCCCAGAAAAATAACTGTTTAAACTTTGCTTGAAAACTCTGGGGATAAAGCAGGCTGTTCTACTAATTAATAGCTCTCAAAATGAGTTTTCCTCCTTATTTCAGGTGTAGATCACACTCTTTAAAATTTCTTTTACTCCATTTTTGTGCTGCTCTCGAGGCACCATGGAGAATAAAGCTATACACTCTTCTCTGTGACAATTCTTCACATGGTATTCCAAGTGTGGTCTTCCCAGTGCAGCATAGACTGGAACGATCACTTCCCATGATCTTGTCATTCGTATCTCAATTGATGCAGTCCAAGGTTGCAAAACAGTTTTCAGGCTTAATCTATAGTTTGCCAATATATTCGGATTCTTCTCCAAAGTACTACTTCTGAGCCAGCAGTCACTTGTTTTGTAACCCATGCACCTGCTTTTTTGCTACTTAGAGGAGAATATTACTTTGCTCCTCAGTGGACAGTATCTTGATGGAAAGTGCCTAAAGTTCAAGTCTATCAAGATCTTTTAAAATCTTGAACTTTTCTGAAGTGTTAACAATCCCCCAATCTTTGTGCCATGCTCAAATTTGATGAGTATCCCTTCTGATTCTTCATCTAAGTGATTTATGAAAATGTTGAAAATCATTTATAATATTTATAATGTGCCCATTATTCGGTGTCTGTAGAAAACCATATCCATACAAACTGGACAAAAACAAAATCATGAATTAAAATGAAGAATTACTTCGTTTATAAAAATAATTAAAATTATGGTGATAGAAAAGTATGGTTAGGTTTTAGGTACTAAATTGCAAAAATAAGAATGAAACAGCAAATTTTATAACAGAATAACAGAGTTGGAAGGGATCTTGGAGGTCCTTTAGACCAAACCAGTTCAAGCAGGAAACCCTATACCATTTCAAACAAATAGTTCTCCAATCTCTTTCAAAAACTTCTAGTGTCAGAGCACCCAGAATTCTGAAAGCAAGTCATTTCCCTCCTCCTCCTCCTCCTCCCTCCTTCTCCTCTCGTGACCCACTGGCTGGCTGTGGTGGGGCTGGGTGGGTGCGCACGAGCAGGGAGACCCTCCTGAAGCAAGCGGCCATCTGCTCTGCATGCGCCTTTGCTTCACTTTGACTGAGCCCGTCCGCTCGCTTCAGTAGGGTTTCACCGCTCTTGCGCACCCTCCCGGCCCTGTCACAGCCGGCCAGGGGGTCACGAAAGGAGAAGGATGGGGCGGAGGAAGGAAGCCTCCACTGTAGCTCATGCTCATTCCTCAGCCAGCCTGGATTTCTAAAAAAAAAAGAAAAGGAGTCCCAAGGAGACCTTGCTGGATTGGCCCAGCCTTGGCTTTCCAAGAAAGAGACAACAGATGCAGAGACACAGAGAGAGAGACAGAGACAGAGACAGAGACAGAGACAGAGAGACAGAGATAGACAGACAGACGGGGAAACTGGCTGATGGGCGAGCGTCTTTCGTGCGGGTGCTCCTATTTTCTCTGACCCTAACCCCCGGGGTGGGCATGCGAGGTTCGGTGGAGCCAGCTCTCTTTTCCCCCTGCCCTGAGCTTCTTAAAGCCGCGGCTGGGCACTGCGGGCCTGTTTCCTTTTCTGACGTCCCGTTCTCCCGGATCCCATTCCCACCCTGCCAGCCTTCGTGTTAGCGAGGTCTGTGTCAGTTGCAGCCGGACTGGGACAGTGTCTCAAGATGGAGAGCAGGTTGCACATCTCCCCCAAGCGACCGAGGCACGCCCAGCACCAAGGGTCGGAAGAAGCTCCAGCAAGAGTGAGGCACTGGAGAATAAGCCCCAGCCACTTCTTCATCCTCCTACATTGCCGTTACCTTCTCAGGCCAGGTGAGGGAGGTGAGGGTGAGGGCAAGAGGCAGGGCAGCCAGTGACAGGGAGCTGCAGCAGAGGGCCCAAAGAGCTGCATGCGGCTGTGGAGCTGCAGGTTGCCAACACCCGCTCTAGTTGTTTGAATTTTGGTTTTCCATTTCCATCCTGTTTTTCACTTGAAAAAGCTTACAGAATGACTAATAATTGTCTGAGCTTTCTATTATTGTAATACCAATAATTAGAAAGTGCTAAAGAGAGCAAGAACTTTTGTAAAATTCCCTTTATTTTTTTAATAGCAAGCAGTCTTTCTTGTTTAACTTGTTGCAATTTCTATTAGAAAACACTGAGGAACGCATGATTGTCATATTACAAGCTTTCTGATTCTCTGCTAAGCCTACCGCCTCAGTATTTGCTTGCCAGAAAGCAGAGGATGGGTATCATCAGCCTAAGCATGGGAGATTCATGGGTGATTTGTCCAATACTTTTGTAGGCTACACTGGAAGTTTGATTTTCCTTTAATTCCCATGACAAATATCAGCACATATTGGCAATGATTTTCTTAACTGCATGTAAATCTGTGAACACTGCTTTGTTTTCGTATGGCCACCAGTTCAGCATAACCAATGATTTTGTGGTTGAATCAGTAATTTAATCTGATTGTTGTTTGCAATTTTAATTTCTGCAATACTTCTGAAATTAATAGCCCTTATTTGTGCCATCCTGAACTTCAGAAAAAATGGTTCTTAATATTAAATTGATAAGTAATAAATTAAACCATAGCCAGCTACATTAATGAAAGTGCATGGTTTATAAGAAGATTATTGTATGTATATAGCCAAAATTATTTCAAAAATGCAAGAAAGTCTACAAAAGTATGCTCATCCATTCAGAATCTAGCCAGGTCTAAGTCCAGACCTAAATCTAACATTAGCAATTTATGCAAGAAAATTCTCAAATGTTACTGAATTAAAGCAGTTTGTCATGGAAGAATGAACTAAAACTGTTGAAGTATAAAAGATTTATCACTAATTTCACAAATATTTTGTTTCAGTTATTACAGCTAATGCTGATACAGCTACCGGTAGTTACTAAATCTAAGTAGGAGGATTAGTTTTTCACACTGGTTACTTTCTTTTTGAAATAAATGCAAGAAGTACCAAAACTTCAGGTAGACTTTGTATATTAGTAGACCTCACCTGAGCCTCTGATGGCAAAATGTCAAAGATATGCAAACATTCATAAAATCCAAACAGATGAATACATTTACATAGAACCATATGTTTTATCACTAAGAAATTCTAGCGATGCTTTTAAAAATATAGGAAAAGGTACTGTACTCTGCTGTTCTTAATATCACAATAGCTTAGTTTATGGGATTGAATATATCCATGGGAGGATAATAATATCAAAACATCTGGATCACTACTTGAACACCATCTGCACTGACAAAATCACCATCAGTCAATTGCAAAAGCAGCTTTATTTGGAACAGGTTACATCCTGCAACATTACCTTTAAGATTATTAAACAACAACATCTGTTTATCCCAGGTCCTTGGGAAGGACTTGATAGGTGGACAAAAATGCCAAATCTGGTCTAAACATCTGGCTTCTGGATGTCTCATTTTATCAAAAGTGAAGCAATGAAAAAACTTTAAATAAATATGTGTGTGTATATGTGTGTGTTTGTGTGTTAAAGTGAAGCAATCAGATGATTTTAACTAGGGAGTCTAAGACACTCTAGGGAGGCTAGAATGACCCATTTCCAGCCTCCCTGAACTTCTGGGAATCCCATTTTTCTCCCTCTCTGAGCCCTTGCACGCCCTGCACTTACCTACATCCATAATGGGCCGTGTGGAGACTCCTGGGAGCGATGGGAGGGGCGGGGCAGAGTATGTGGGGCCAGCCAGGAGTGGGATTTGGGGGTTCGGCGATCCCCACAGAATCTTCGCTAAGGGTCCGCCCGAACGCCCGCAAACCCCCAGCAGCCCATCCCTGTGTGTGTGTGTGTGTGTGTGTATGTATATGTCAGGGTAATGCTAATTTAACAGCTGACCAGCTGCTGTAAGGTTGTAATACTGTAAAGTTATAATGCTGATGCAACATTAGCAATGAGTCAGCAGGGTTATTGGGCTGCTACCATTTAAAGAGGCTGCAGTATAAAACAGACCTTGTGGGGGCGTTTCTCTCTCTTTCTCTCAGTGTGTACTTTGGTCCAGTTACTGCTTGCTCCTGTATATCAAGGCCTGTATAAAAGTACTTATATGTATATATGCTTTTTAGGATAAAAACCACTATTTGTAAATACAAACCTATGTGCTGTATTTGCTCTTGGGTTGTCTCACCTAGTCACACTATGTGCATTTTGACAGATGTCCACCTTGATGTCTGAATAATTTCAACCACCAGTTTATTGGAGACTGAACAATATACAACATGAACATCCATGGAAGAATAAAGAATAAAGTGCATTCAACTGAAACATATATAAACTTCACACAAAACTCAGAGTTGATTCGGTACAAGATTACTAATTCTTCAGTTTCTGAAGTGGGATATACTTTTGTTTATATGATATTTATTTAGTGACATCCAAATACATAATATTTACAAGGTATCATTATAGGGTTTTTTTTTAAGGCAAGTCACATTCATAAATTATTTACTAAATGTTGGCAGTGTGAAAACCAAGGGACAGAAGAAAGGAAAATGTCACATTACACAAAAATGTGTTCAACAGCAAAGCTTTCAGCATAATTCTCTTTTTATTAAAATCACCATGAGGTGTAGGAGATTCAGACACATTAGGCTCTTTGTCCATTTTCATTTCATTTCATTCCATTCCATTCATTTCCATTTCTATTTTCAGAAGTTGTGGGTGCTCCATCACTGGACGTTTTTAAGAGGAGATTGAACAGCCATTTGTCTGAAATGTTATAGGAACTCCTGCTTGAGCTTAGAAGACCTCCAAGGTCCTTTCCAACTTTATCATTCTGTATACTATATTCTATGTGGCAAAGCCCTGATTAGCACTGGAGAACCTCAAGCTTTTTTCCCCGTGTAGTAAAAATACATGTAATTCTAACATGGTGTATATTTTGACCCTGAATATTAAGAATAGCAAGATAAGTATACAATTTTGCTGGGGTGAAGGATGTAAAGAATTAGATGAAATGTTTCTTAGAAAAGGTTGACTTTGAAGAGTGATATGGAGATAGTATTACCTATATAATTTGGAAGGTTTCGCAAGCAACAGCATATAGCAAGAAAAAAAAAGGAGACATTATAAGCAGGCTTTTAGGAGATGGGAATGACAGAGCTGAAGGGCTAAAATCTGTGAATTCACTACCATAGGATGGAATATAACTGGAAATAGAAGTTAGAAGTAAAGAATGTTAAGGTGACTGCAGATAATTTTCTTAATGGTTCTACAGTTATAGGAAGCAGATTTTGTTAAGGATAGTTTTGGAAACGGGACTAAATGCACCAATATATTATCCATTCAATGAATAAATCTAGTTCAGAAACTACAATGTTTTACATTATAATTTATATAAGAATAATATTACACAATTTAAAATACTATACATAACTGCACAAGTTATACATATTTCTGAAGCCGCACAAATTTCAAAAATTGTTCAGAACTGGTGTTTCAAACTTTGCATAAACACAGCACCTGTCTGCTATTCATTACAGCAGCCTGCTTTTTTTTCCCCCTTCAGGCATACATCCAAGCTTGAAAAATGCTGCTGCTGCTGCTTTAAGGATCCAATATTAAACGCAAGTTTTAAAAGAGCTACATCTTTTCTCTAGTTCACCTGAAAAAAGATGGACAGCTGCGTGGTTTCCTTGCATACATTGCATAACTTCTGAAGCACATTCTGAAGCAGCTCTTTTGAAACATTTGCAAAGTAGGCACATCTGTAACGTAAAGAATATATACATGCAAGCAGCTGCTCTACAATAAACATATACAAAAATATTGAAACAGTGAAAACCACATTCAACACATTTCATCCTTCATACATATTTGATGTTCTGCTTCATATTTCATAATTTCTAAATTTCCGCAGAAGTTCAGATGGAGTGTCACCTGACCAACGGAAGCGCAAGTGCCAGCAATTTTGATCTGAAAATCATGTAATGAAAAGAAAATGAATTATTTATAAGACTAGAAATAGTGCGATAGTTAAGAGGATTTGTGCATACAATTACATTTCGTAAGTGGGTTTGTGATGGTGGTCTACATTGTAGAACGTGCAGATTTACCTGGCGAATCTGGGCTTTTTGGTGACATCGGTTTCCCATCAAAGATTTGAAAATCCTCCATTTCCTTTCTATCATTGAATAAACCATCCCTGTTGATTTCTGTCTTCAGTGAAAAATTATCAGCCACTTTGTCATTACAATTTGAATCAGGGGCATTCAACATTGGCTCTTTTTTATCTCTGACAGCCCAATGCATTGACTAGAACAAGGAAAAAAATATTTTTATAATTTGGTTGCCAAAATAAGGATCTAGCACAAAACAGGCACATTCACACACAGTAAATGAGCAGAAAGATTTCAGGATGATATTGTAGATTAACTTAATGGTATTGTATGTGTTCATATCTCTGCCAGCACCTTAAATTTTAGTTATTCTTATAGCACTGTGTATGTAGATTTGACAATTGACACAATGAGATGGTTTTAATTTGTGTTGAATGTAAATGTTGTTAGTCAATGACTCAAAAATGATGATGATGATGATGATGATGATGATGATGATGATGATGATGATGATGATGATGATGATGATGATGATG
>JANHFL010007645.1:461432-466432 GCA_032468155.1 Oxyrhabdium leporinum
TCCGACAAGCCTTTCCTGACTGAGGGGTTTTTAAAGGGTTTTTTAAAGTTTTTTAAAGTTTTTAGTGTTGTGAACCGTCTTCGGAATGGGGCGGTATATAAATTTAATTAAATAATAATAATAATTTATATAGCACCTTTATTATTTTTACAAATAAGTCAGTGCAACAAACATATCTAACATATCTTCATCCTCCGATTTTCCACACAACAACAACTCTGTGAGATGGTTTGGGTTAAGAGAGAGTGACTGGCCAGAAGTCACCCAATTGGCTTTCATGGCTAAGTTGGAACTTGAACTCATGGTCTTCTGCTTTCTAGCCTGGTGGCTTAACCACCAAGCCAAATTCACTTAGTATTTGAACACACACAATTATATATCAGAAAGAAAGATACTAAATTTCAGTTGATTCTAAAAGCTTTTGAGCTTTTCAAAATTAAATTGATAAAGGTTTCTAAATTTTGAAAAGTTCATACAATAAATGTGGATAATGCAGAACAATTTCTTCAAATGATCTTCCTAGAGCAAAAGTTATTGTACAGATACATTTGTCTCTAATTTTACAACTACCCGTTTTATTACTTCGTTGCAGATGTTCACTGAGCTATCACCTTACTCCTGCACTTTGACTTAGCTTCTTGAGAACTAATGTAATTTTCCTTCAAATTATGTAAAATTTGAGCAAAATAGAAGAACATTGCAACTGTGGATTGTATAGAATAATAAATATCCACCCTGAGCAAAGTCTGCATACAAAAGAAAGATACTATAGTTCAAGTTTGCATTAAGATAATTGTATAAGAAAATAATTCATAGAAGCTTCAGGATTTTTAATAGAAATACAAATTCATAGAGCAAATATCACATGGTCCAAGGAATTCTTTGAAGGTAATATAATAAATCATTCTTGCATAAAGACTAATTTTGTGTCATTGAGACTCCTACCCCAAAATTCTTTATATCTTCAGCAAAGTTTAATCAGGGAGATGGTCTATTTTGGAAAAAAATCCTTTCTTTCTTGGGTAATGTGACAAAAGCGGTAGTGAGGAATGATCATGCCCAAGACTACATCGCTTGTGGTCAGGATATAATAAAAGAGACTTTTGACTAATACAAGATTCATTCTTAAATAGTATGTAACTTTTTGTAAAATTCAGTGTAGGAGCACGAGGCCTGATAACAACCAAGTCCTGAAGGACTTCCTGTATGTCAAAAGGGATGGAGCTAATCTAATCTCGGAGGAGGGAAGACAATGATCCATAAGGCAAGTGCCATGGCAAAGAAGAAATGTCCTAGCTAGTGGCACCTGCAGCATGCCTTGCCTGCCAGATCTAATGGAATGGGCAGAGAGAGGTGATCTCTCAGATACTCCAGGAAGGGCTTTAAAGATTAAAACCAAAATTTTGAATTGGATCGGAAGCACACTAGCAACCAATGCAGTTTGCGGAGCAGAGGTGTGTAACATGTACTGCTCTAGGAGCGCACATAACTGCCCAAAAGCTTCAGATGTATTGTGTGTCAGCTGAAGCTTCTAGATACACTACAAGGGCAGCCTTATATAGAGTGTGTTGCAGTAATCCAGTCTGGAGGTGACTGGGACATGAATGACTTGTAAGCATGGTATGATGATCTAACAATTCACCACAAGACAATGCTATGCAAAAACCCTCCTAATCACAATTGCAAGCTGCTTATGTGTTTTTCTTAGGTTTGACTTTTCTCTGACAGATCCCTATATGGCCTTTAAGAGGTACACAAAATAAAGAAAGATAGAAAGACTATTTTTAAGGCATTTTTTCGAAAGCTTACCTTAAATTTAACCTATGTATTCTTATTTTACTCATTCTTCAAGTCCTTGTTTGCAATTTTGTCACTGGATCACTGTATGTCAATAGACCACTCACTATATATGAACTAAGTCATAATACCTTCAGTTGTTATTAATGCGAACTGTAGCTTATTGTAATGTGTGAATCTAGCCATAAGCTGAAAAGTGCTGGATACCTTATGTGAGTAATTTCTGTTCAATAGAATGTGCCACAGACAAACTTCGGCTGGTTTAAAATATGGTCATGACAAAAAACACAACTGGCTACAATACAGCTAAGTTCGGAAACACAATTCATTTTGAGTGTGTCAGCTGAGATTGCAGCTGGAATCTATATTGACTTGTAAACTTGTCTCTAGATTAGGGTGAGCATGCCTGGAATAAAACTGGGTTTGCATTGTGTATGTGACATTCTATCTGATATAACTAACCAATATCTTTATCAGAAACGTTCTATGTAACTTGCTTGGATATGACTAAAGTGGATCAATTGCTCTACACCTTTCCTTTGATACGAAAAACTGTTCTATCTAATGACAATCTGAATGGATCAAAGTCATGATGGGCAGTGGAGATCAACATCTCTGGACCCATTAGGTGACAACCATCACATATGGAAAACTATGATTTAGAGCATGAATTAGAAATGAGATGAAAGGAAAAGAAATATAAACTGTGTTTATAAACCTTGGAGAAAAGGAAAAGATGTATGGGTCTGAATGAAATTACTAAAATGTATGTCAGAAAGTATGAATCTGAAGAGTTAAGGGGGGATAAGAAAATAGGAATCCATTAGTTGAGGGCAATTGCATGATATGCTTCAGCAAATTGAGTGAAATAGAAGAACCAGATTTGAGTTTTTGGAACATCCTGCAATATTATGCAATCCAGACTCAATAAGGCATGATAATAAGGACTGTTTAGTGAGTATATTCTTAGAAAAAGATCTATTTTATATACATAGTATAAGGTAAGTTTTCAAGAATCAGCATACATGAAAAAAGGAATGAATATACAGAACAAGATTACAATTGCATTATGGCTTTAAGCCAGGTAAGGGTTATGAAAAATAGTTTTTTTTTGTTCTTTAGCAGGTTAATGAGATACAATGTTTATTTTTATATATTGATTGATTTAGAGGAAATGTATGATTAGGAAAATAGGCTTGGATTGTAGGATACTTTGCATGAATATGATGCTGATGTTTGGTTGCTGGCTAATAAGAGTGGTATGTAGTAGAAGTAAAGCATTCTTGGGAATAAACTGAATGTTTAAATGCTTGAGTGTTGAACAAGGAATAAGAGAAAAATGTCTATTTAAAGTATTACGGTAAATGTAAAGAAGTGTTTGTGTTGATCTTAATGGTGTGCTTAATTAATATGCATGTATTTTTATATACAGAAGTTGCATTGTTGAATAACAATCCAAATGATGTTCAGCAAATATTAGTTTTTATGATGCAAATTTGATGCATTAATTTTCAGGTTAGATTATTTTTATGCAAATTATATATCAAAGAATAAAATAATAATGCCTGACAGGAAAAATAGAATGAAAAATTATAGCTGTATAATAACCATACATAAGAATAAACATAAACAAGTTATACATAAATGCAGGAGTGAAATACTAAAGTAGTTGAATTTCTGTACTTGGGTAGAATGTTGACTAAAAATGAGAAAATGGATGAGGACATTGTAAGAAGTGCAAATGCTAGGAGAAAGATAGTGGGTAGTACACGGTCTATTTTGAAGAATGAAGGTGCATTAGAAAAAGCAAACTAGTTATATATAAGAAGGTACTTCTGACCAGTTTGTTACATGGAAGTGAAACTTGGGCTTCTAAAGAGAAACATAAAAGTAAGTTGAATCAATAGGAATAGAGTACTTAAGAAGCATGTGTGATAAAATAAGAAGAAATAAGAGAACTTTGGGCCAGTCACACACTCTCAGCCCAACTTACCTGACGTGGTTGTTGTGGGGAAAATAGAAGGAGGAAGATACGTTGAGTATCTTAGCTGCCTCGGGTTATTTGTAAAAATACCAAAAGGTGATGTTATAAACAAACAAATAATAAAATAGGGTTAAGAACTAATAAATAATGAGTGATTAATATTGACATGAGTGAACAGCATAAAAAGGATAAGATGGTTTAGTCATAGAGATAGAATGAATGAGGACTGTCTGAATCATAAAATATATAAAAGAAAAATGAATAGTCTGACAGAAAAGAGAAGACTGAATTAGTGAGTTGAAATCTTCAAAGAGAAGCAAAATGTTTAAAGAAGAAAAGGCAAAATATGAAATTGCATATGGACATAGTAGACATAGAAACAAGGATGACTTAAAAGACTGGCATAGTGAACAGTGTTGACGTAAAATAGATTTAGCTTTTTTTTCTGATATTGTATCTTTAATTTTTTCAAATGCCACTGTTTGTCCTTTTTCTGTATTATGTACAGAAAGAAGAAGAGGGAGTCAAGCTATTCTCTCAAGCACCTGAGGACAAGAAGCAATGGGTGGAAACTAATCAAGGAGAGAAGCAATTTAGTACTAAGGAGAAATTTCCTGACAGTTAGAACAATTAATCAGTCGAACAACTTGCCTCTGGAAGTTGTAAATGCTTCAACACTGGAAGTTTTTAAGAAGAGCTTGGATAACCATTTGTCTGAAGTGGTGTAGGGTTTCATGCCTAAACAGAGGGTTGGACTAGAAGACCTCCAAGGTGTCTTCCAACTCTGTTATTCTATTCTATGTACATTGTGATTTGCTCAGGAATTGAATATCATGATGTATGCTTGTATGTATTCAATTTGAAGAAAGTTTAACAACCTTTGATATCCTGATAACACTATGGAAACTAAAAGTGAGAATATTTAATTTAATTAAAGACAATAGAAAAAGAGGATGGTAGAATATGGGACATTACTACTGGTGTCTTAAGCTTTAGATTATACAGATTCAAGAAGAAGTTCCTGACAGGCAATCCTAATAAAGCTACTCTTGGTCTAGTTGAAATTAATTGTAAGTAACTAAACAACTGAACAATAACTGAAATATAACTTGTTGTCAGGTCATAGACCTATGTGGCCTTCAGGATATCTGAAGAAATGTTTGTATTATTTACAAACCTCCCAAGATCTTAAGTTTTTGAAAGAAAATCATCTAATATG
>JANHFL010007645.1:471432-474546 GCA_032468155.1 Oxyrhabdium leporinum
AACTGTAATTCAGATAAAATATTTAAATTTTAAAATAGCCTTCATCTGCCTAAGCAAGTTTAATTTATGTCAATTCAAGAGAGTTGCAAATTTTGTGTGGAACTTTGAGACCACTCTTTAAAAGTGAGCAGCATCAAGATCTGTTTGGGAGTGGAGGTCAAATATAAAAAAAATCCCATCTTGTTCTAATCTATTACCACACTCTGCAACATGAAAAAGGGGAGGCTAAAATTTGGGGCACCATCTAGTCAGGGGAGGCCTTGGGGGTTTCCAGAGACAGGCCACATTTCTTGCAATCTTTCCCAATTAAGAAGCTCCCATACTTTTTTCTGGCTGATCCAATAAACTTTGCATATTTTGAAAAAGTCTTTGACGAACTACTTTTTGAGAGGCTTCTAAACAAATTAATACCTTTGGGGCACACACTCTTTTCATAGAAAGCTAGCCAGCTAACAAATGGGAAACAGCAGAAAAATTCTCAAATTGGACGTAATTTCAAAATAGGGTTCCCCAAAGATCAAGCACCTACTATTTGTTCATAAATTATTTGGAGTTGGGGTAAATAGGAACGTGATGAAATAGTACAAAGAGGTAAATCACCAAAGGGATTAGAGAAAGATCTCTTGAGCCTGAATGAAGATGTCGGGATAGTAAATACAGTTAGATGCAGCCAACAATATAACAGTTAGATGTAAGCAAATGCACTATGATGCCCAATGTTCCCAAAGTCCAAATCTCTTAAATTGTACTATTTTACTAGGTGTACTGAAGAGCCCCAAAAATTACAAACCCTCTTCCCTCCCTCCAAATGTTTAGCAATCAAAATGATTAAAGAAATTAGGTAACCTGAGCAATTTGTCCATAATGAAAGATTATGGTAACTTGGGCATATTAGATTCAGCTAACAGTGGCTAACCAGGACATGATAGAGGTACACTCCTAATGTACATGTGTATATACTATATGTGGAAGTAATCCTCACTTACCGACCACAATTGGGATCGTTGACTCTGTTGCTAAGAGCCACAGTTGCTAAATGAAAAATCATGACTCTGCTGGACTTACAACTGCGTCTGTCATTGAAGCAAATCCCTACAATCGTTAAGGAAGATACCATGTGATATGACTTGAAATTTCACTTCCATTTTCTCCATTAATTCTGTTTGTTGGAAGTTAGTTGTGAAACTCCTAACTGTGGGATGCTACAATGACCATAAATGTGAAGATTGATCCCAAAGCTTTTTTTCCCCCAACCGTCATGCCTGTGAATGGGTGCCAAGCAAGGCAGTTGGTAAGTGAGAAGTACCTGTACCAACCTGTAGTTATGCCTTTGTATTATGTTGTTTACACATATTATTGAATATTATATGTTTATCTAAGTTTCACGTAGCTGTAAAATTACGATAAAAGAGTTTGGAATAATGATACAGACTTGAACATTACAGAAAAGCTTATGGGTATGTAGCTTGTTTACTGTTTAAGTATGCAAGAAGATTGTGATAGATATACTGATTTAGGAGACAAATAAAGTTTTTCTTTGCGTAATTGCTACCTTATACGGGAGATGGGTGCATAGAAATTTAATAAATAAGCAAAGAAGCCATCATCTTGGCCATCATCTTAGATACTTTTAAAAAAGAACTGAAGACATTAATAGAAGATCATGCTATCTGGTGTCTATTTTGATAGCTGTTTACTATTCCAGAGTTATGGACAGAATACAATAAATGCTAATTGAATGGATCTTTTTAGCTACCGGTATTGTATGACATTGAAAGCTGTTCTAGTGTGTCCTTAGCTTGATGCAGCAGGGTCTTATGTAAGTTCCATAGTCACCATACAGCATCTGAGTGGCAGTTGAAATCCAATTCAATGGATTACAATAGATTTAAGAAGGCTAAACTGTGGCTCTCTTCAGAATGTAGTGTCATGAAAATGGTACTGTTTAACTGTCCAATTTTGTATTTTAGTTTGCCTTTGCTTTTGATGAACTGCATAATTAATTAAATCAATTATATTTACAATGGTAAACATAACTTAACTGGATATTTGGTAAACATACCTTAACTGGGTATTTCTATTAGAATGCCGTGCTTTATTAATTTTACAGAATGATGGCAGCATCTTTAACTAATCTAGAAGAGTTATAGCTGTGCAAGCTGAATCATCAGAAAGGCCAAACAAAGAAAAATCAATGTCTGTGAATTGTGGTACTGAAGAAAAGAGTTAAGAGTTCCTAAGACTGCAAGAAGAACAATCATTCAAATCACTTAAATGAAGGAAATCCAGACTGTTCACTAGGAGACAAACTATGAATTTAAAACCTATCCAAATAGTGGATAGGCAAGAGTCATCAGAAAAGAAAATCTTGACTTTGAAGGCAAGGACTTTGAAGGAATTACTGTAGAAAACCAGGTGGTTAGATAATGTTAGTGATGACACAAGCATGAGTTTACAAGACCTTTAAGAAGCAGTTACAAACAGTCCTGGAGAGGTGTTCACCAGGTCATGAGAAGTAACTCAACAGTGCCAATGTTGTTGAAAATAGTAATTAATCTAGTCAGAAGAAAGTATTCAGAGGTGTGAAGTTGCTATAATTTACATTGTAATTATGCAGTGGAAATTATATAATGTTTGTTTATGTATTTGAAGAAAATTACACAGCCACCTATAATTTGTGTTGTGGGGAAAATAGGCAGGCATATTGGGTGTGTTTGACAATTTGAGTTTGTATACATACATACATACATACATACATACATACATACATACATACATACATACATACATCCCCCCCAAAATCTTACAACATTATAAAATAATGTGATTTCATTGCAAACAAGCAGAGAAGAAAAAAGTACCCTCCTAATATTTAAAATTCTATTCTAATGACTTTTTTACTGTTAAATAATTTCTGAAATCTGAGTTTTATTTTAAAAATATGAAACCCATTCATGAAACTAATGAAAAAAGTGTTTTCTTGAATTAAATATGCATCTCTTTGAAAATGCTCCATTGAGATCCATTTTTCCTTCTTGCCCTGGTACTTAGTGCATATAAATTTTGCACCTTCCTTCTCACTGCAACCTATTCATCTCGCTTCCCTTCCATGTT
>JANHFL010007645.1:495187-512493 GCA_032468155.1 Oxyrhabdium leporinum
CAGGCTGCAGGGATCACCACCGCCTATTGCCGCCTCCGTGTGCCCCATTTTCCACCCGTTCCGATCCCCACTGCAGCAATGGCGATCCCTGCAGCCTGAAACAGCTGATCGTCGGAAGCAGATTCAAGCAAAAACCAGCTGCTTCTGCTAATCAGGCTAGGCTGAAGAGAATGTTCTCCCAGCCAGGGCGAGATTGGGCAGAGAGGGGCAGGGCCAGCCAGGAGTGGGATTTGGGGATTTGCTGAACTCCGCAGAGTCTTAGCAAAGGATTCGCCCGAACCCCTGCAAATTGTCCCAGCAGCCCACCCCTGCCAAGAATATATAGTCTCTTACTGAGCTACTAAATTTGATTATTTTCATCAAAGAAGATGTTGCAAAGAATAAAGTCCAAATTTATGAGCCTGAGTCCAAATTTATGACCTGCCATATTCACTGTTTACTTATATTACGAATGTAATAAGTGCGGTTTCAGATTTGCAGAAAGATGTTTTAACTTTTGTGCTATATAGAAGTTATGTATGCTGTTTTTGAATTAGAGATTCATTGAAACATTTGACCAGAACTGCCTAAATTTGTATGCACATTTGTCTCTAAGCTCTAAGCTGTAATGGCCATCAGTTAAAAATGACAAAATAAAGCCAGGTAAAAAGAAAGCCAGTTTTGTTTGGTGCTTAAGGTGTTGGCCAGTCAGGAGACTTTAAATTCTAATCCTGCCTTAGGCATGAAAAACCATCCGAGAGATTTCAGGCCATTCATTCTCTCAGTCCAACTCACTGCACAGGGTTATTATTGTGGGGGAAATAGGGTATTTGGAGAAGTACTCCTGAGTCATGTATGGAAAAAAAACACAGGATAATAATCTTTCAAAAAATCAAACCATTATTTAAACTAAATTAAACCAACTGTTTATAATATTAAAATAAATAAAAGCATATTTTAATATGTCAGGACCATTTCTGGGCTGTAATCTCTAGATGGGGCACCACAATCATCATGATTCAATAAGACTTACTTTCACAATTTTAAATCAATCACGAAATAGATTCTGTCTCAAAAATGTTGCTATCAAAATAACCTAAAGCGGATTGAATGACACACTCAATTTGCACAGGGCATTAGAGATAGCATTCCTTTTCATTTTAAGAATGTACAAAGATAATTTATTTAGCAATTCAAAAAGGTAATGCAAATCATCATTCTTCTTCTGCTTTCACCCTTTCCTTTTGAGTGCTCTGGTTTTCATGCTTCAGGGCTGTCCGCAGAGCATGATCAAAAAGTTGTGGATGACAGTGCAATTGAAACTCTCCTGGAATGTGCAAAATTTCACTACACTGTTGTGCCTTGATGATGTAGTTACAAAGATGTTAGAATCTTCAAATCAGACTTTGAATCTGGGTCATAAGTAGCTTTTTTGGGACCCATCTTAACTTTGAACGTTCAGCAACCGTAACTGAAGGACAACTTGTACTGAAAAAGTAGAAGGGAATCAGGGTCATCTAATGAAGTTAAATGCTAGAGAGACAAGAAGGATAAAGGTTCTGCTTCTTTATGCAATGAAGAGTTAGGTAATGGGACTTCCTATCACAATGACAGAGTCATTAATTAATGATTTGTTAGATTGATATCCTTGCTTTATTTTTGTACAACTCAAGGCTGCAAACACAATGCTTCCTCTTTCTACTATCCTTACACACAATCCTATGAGTTGGGTTGGAAAGAGAGAAACTTTAAAATGGGATTACAGGTAATCCTCAAATTATGATCATAATGCGGCCAGTTTATTTTGGTCCTAATGATCATAAAACAGGTCAGTCATGTGATTGATCCAATTTTATATTTTTACAGGAGTCATTAACCTGAACCACTTTGTTTTTTAAGTGAATCCTTAGTAGTTCAGCAAACCAATGGTTTGCTGTCAATAGAAGTAACTGCCAGTTTTTGTCAAAACTATTATAAAAGCATGATCCTGTGACCGCCAGACTCTGCAGACTGCCATAAATGTGATAGGGTGTCAAATGGCCAAAGCGTGGTCATATGATCCATTTCCCTGCATTACACAGCTACCTATCCCAACCGCTGTGCAACTGGTGAGGGAGAGATGTAAGGAGTTGCTGACAGGTATTCCATTATGCCGCCACAAGGTCTAAAGCATTTTCTCCACTTACAGGTCTAGCAATTACAGAAACTGAAGTATAATTTTCATTGAAAAAAACAAAAGCAGCACAACCAGTGACTGGTGAAAAAAATGTAAAATGTGTTGTGTCCATGAAAAGTTCTTCAAATCGATTGCTGCTTATTTTTCTGATTATAGTCCTACCGGTGGGTAGATGGGCAAGAAGTAGAATGATGGCAAGAAATTGCCCAGAGGACAAGGAGTTGGAAAATCTTCCTGATGGGTATTGAGTATCTGTACAAGGACACTGAAGTTCTTATTTCTGTTTCTTTACCTAATAATTCTTTGACACCGAACTGGTTTTTAAGAAAAGCAATTACTCTATCTGCATTTTCATTAAGCTATCCAAAGAAAATCTAACTGTTTTTCAAGTGAGACCTTATCAGCCTCTACTAAAACTACTAATGTAGTCCTTTCTTACAATTTGAAGAGATTATTTTGATGTTCTTCATTATCCCTCTTAACAAATGTTTCATCTTACTGCTCGCCACAAATCCAAATAGTTGAAGACCAACTAAAAGGAACATTAATCTCAATAATTAGCTGTGGTCAATGAAGCCTATCAATTCAAGGTTTCAGGGAAAAGTCTTAACTAAGACAGAAGTAAAAAAAAAAAAGTCAAGATTGTGGCCACAATATTGCAATTGAAGCTGAAGCTGTGGGAGGCAATTGACCATGCTAAAGTTAGTGCTTTTCAAAATGTGGGAAAGGTTATTTGGTTTAAAAGTCTCTCTGGCCTAAAGAAGGGGCTATAGAGACTAAGTAAATGACCTTTCTGGAAATATGCCAGAACTGTTATCCAGATAAAGGAGACTGAAACACTTTTAAGTCCTGGGAAAGCAACTCAGACAGCGCCTCCCTGATTCATTGGGATACAAGAAGGGAGGGAGGTACACCACAATCATAGTTGCAAGGAGTACCTCTATTACTATAGGTAGTCTTTAACTTATGACAATAATCAGGCTTGGAATCTCAGTCATTAAGTGAAATAAGGTGTCTTCACTTGTTAAGTAAGATGTCGTATGACTGCTTTACTCAACTAATGTAATCTTGTCACTCTTGGTTCTAGTTGTTAAGTGATATCAGATTATCCTTAAGCAAATGGAGTCCGAGGTAAGGAATGTGGGGCTATGGGAGAGGCCCTGGGCAGCCTGACACACCCTACAGCATCCACTGGTACACTGAAGTCTGCTGTGGCCTTAGAAGCCTTAGGTGGATATCTGGTCCACCAACACATGCAAAGCACACCACTTATCTTCATGGTTTTTCTTCAGATGCTGTCAGGCACAACCAGACTATGCTAGGTGTTGCCTTCCTACCAAGATCACTTGTGCCATTTTCTAAGCGGGTTCCATTCTTGGGATTCTTTAGAAGCTTCTTTCTCCAATAATAAAGAAAGGATTAGCATTGAAATAAAAGAAGACTTTCAAAGGATAGTGAGAATGGAGCCCACCTGGAGAATGGACCAAGGCAGTCTGAAGAAAACCCATGAAAATAAATGGGGCGCTTTGCACGTGGTGATGGGTTAGGTAGCCAAATGAGGCTTCCCCAGTCATGGCAGGTTTCCATACAATGAAAGGGACAGGTGGACAGCTGAGATAGGAGTACTACATTAATTCCACAGGAGGACACTTTCCTTATGAATTTGAACTGGATGCATTCCAGATAGACAGAAATCAGTAGGAGAATAGTAACAACTTTGCAGACTAAATAATGTAATTAAAACATTTAATAAATGTGTTGTCTGAAAAGGTACAGTACTATCAGACATCTCCTGATTTTTGGACTGGCATGGTCTCCTCTTACAGAGAAGAGCTGTCTGTTGCTAACTGAACTCTAAGCAAAGATGAGCCTTAGCCAAAAATAACTTTAGCAGTGATGGAAATTGCTATACGACTCTTGGAAAACAACTCTGCTACTGATATTTTATTTTTATTTTTATTTACATTTTAATGTTCCCTGTGTTTGGTATAGCAATAGAAACTATTCCCATATATTTAAAGATTTGTGACTTGCTTAATTGTTTGGTAATTTAACTGCTATGCATGTATTCTAGGATGCTTTGCAAAAATTAATATCTTGGTTTTAGAATGATTCATCTCCCCGTGCTTTCTTAGAACATTATGTGGCTTAGCATACAAATATTGTTTTAATCTTACTGATGTTTGTAAAATTACTAAATTACATAGTTTGGCCACCAGATAATTGATATATAGATTGATGCATCTTGTTTTACCCTTCTTCAGTTTGGAATTTCTTTAATATAATAGGCTTATGTGTATCACAGGAAAACATTTTTCCAGAGTCTTCTTAGAGTTTGTATAATGACAAAAAGAACTTTTTTTGTTTTCAATTTCCTTGTCAGCCTTGTTTTAGAGAGAAGATGGAATGTAGAACATTTTTAAAAAATGTATATAATTCAGAACCTGACTTGAACAGATGTTGCAGTATACCAGCTTGGTCAAAATTAGAGCATCAATCTGCCTGTCCATCTGCCAAAATAGGTTGCCAGCTAATCCAATCAGATAGTGTCAACTCTGTAGCAAACCTGGCTGAAGCCATCTTTTCCTGCCTCATAGTTGCCATGAACTTTGAAAGGGATAAGGATGGGGAAGTAGATAGACCAACTATCAGTCAAAACAAAAGGTTTTCTTGTGGAAACCAAGGTCATCCCAACTGCTGTCAAGTGAAGGAGGAGATGAGTGACGAAGCAGCCTCCCAGCTACTTTCAGTGGACAATGTGACGGTGACACTGGGAAAGAGAAATATTTGCTCTTTTAATTAGGGGAAAACCATGGGAACTTTTAGAGTTGGTTTTCACTAGCTGTGCCGATATAGTGTATCCAATAAATATGTACTTTGAGGAATCTACCTGCCTCTGAGTTCTGCTTTTGGCAGATGCATTACTCAAAATGCTGACAGATAATTTGTGTTTACCTTGTTTTCTTATTCTCTCTCTCTCTCTCTCTCTTTTTTTTTCCCCCTCCAAGTCAGTATTGACTCCTGGAGACTGCCTGCAAAAGTCCCTGCAGTTTTTCTGGTGAGATTTTTTTTGGAAGTGGTTTGCCATTGCCTCTTTCTTAGGGCTGAGAAGAAAGACTGGCTTTAGTTCACCCAACTGGCTTTGAGCCTAAGGCAGGACTAGAACTCATTCTGATTCTAATCTGGAGTCTTAATCACTATACCGGACTGGCTCTCTTATGTTTAGCATAGAGTTTGCTTGAAGGACTGATGGTCAGTATATACAGTAGATACCATAATAGGTACTATAACTCTGCTTCATTAGCCATTATGGTACCTATATATCGGCAAAGATAAATCTGGAAAGTTGATTTCTTCAGGTACTATGTTATTGGTAAGCAAGTTAAGACGTACATTTAAATGTTCTTCTATGCTATCTGACTTTGCATAAATATGCAGACAAAATAGTTAATCAAAAAAACAATGTTAACAATAAGACAATTTATTTTTAGGAAGACAGCCTATTTTTAGAAACCCTGTATTATTATTTTGACAAAGTTTAGTACTGCCTGAAATGTATGTTTGTGTATATATGTGTGTTATACAAATTTATACTCTGCAAAAATGCTAGTTGTTTCATTATTAGAACTTGGAGGGGGAACAGCATTGATTATTAAAAAATAATTGTGAAATACAGTAATGGCAGTGGGAAGTATTCTGCTGAGTGCTCTATTTCAGAACATGCACACAAGTTAGATATATAAAGAGGCCACAGACTGTTCTGAACTGATGAATTAATTTTTCTATTTTCAAATTTCTACTTTATGAAGACAAAATTTAAAGGAAGCCAGACCTATGTTTACCCCCTTTGTATGTCAGAGTTTAAATGTGATGTTTTTGTATACACTCGTTTTGACAGTTGAAAGACCTATAAAGCAATTATATAATTGCATCAGGTATTAAGTAGAAGAGATAAAGGCTTTTAGAAACTCCAGAACTGTTTTAATCATTGCATCACCTGAAGTTGAGCTGCAAAATTATGTCCTAATTATTTATAACAAGTAATTAACTACACAGGCTGTGGAACATTTTCAGAAATTATTTTTCTTTGATTTTTACATATACACATAGACAAACACCCTATCATTTTCTATTTTAGTAGTTTCCACAATTTAAACATTATATTCTTATTGTTTGCTTTCTGTTATATTAGTAGTGTGTGTTTTGCAATTCTAATCTTCACATTTTTCTTTCTTTATCACCAAACTAAGCCTTTTGAAGCTGAGAAATTTTTCACAGCAATATTGACAGTATTCACATTTGCATGATGACAGCCAAGGAATGGAGCAGTAATTTTTGAAATTGCAGAAGTATTTAGAACATTGATAAAAGCTGAAATATATTTTTGATGGATTGAAGTTAAGCATACATGATTTTTCCTGCTGTCAAAAAGCTCTGAATTTAGTGAATATTTGCCTGCTGTGAGAATGCAAGATTAACATCACAACCATCACCCGGGCACCCAAACCCTGCAATTTAATAGCTTTTTAGGTTCTTTCCTTTTTCTAAACAGCAATTAATCTCATTTTAGTACAATTTTCTCGTTTCTGAAGTTGCTCATTGAATCGCTGTTTTGTTCATATTTGGCTTCAGCTCCTCTGCATAGTCATTAAAGTCCCAATTAATGTCACCTTTAGCTGAAGAGTACTCATTTTTATTGAGAAAATGACAGTTGCTGCCATGAGTAGTGCAGTGTAATATACATTAATTGCCCTGTAACACTGGTAATTACGAGTTTTTCAAGCCTCTCAGTAAACTGTCATGCCTAGACAAGACTGTGCTAAAATAGATTACTCATTAGGGAGACCTGTCCTGTTTTCTGTTGGGTTCTTAGCATTGGCTTTAAAAAAAAATCTTGAGCTTGAACAAATAGTTGCCAAAAGCAATTTCCTACAACAACATGTTTCTGTTGGGTTCTCCTCCCGTCACTTAAGTGTGTGGTCAGCAAACAGACAGGGTACAGTAGACTCAAGAAATGCTGAGATGTGGATAGATTTTGCACAGTGCCAGGACTAATCTTACTAGTTCTTAATTCAGTGTTGTTACTCTATGGTAGACTGTGTTAAAAGAGATAGGTATTATTATACTACGAAACAAAAATTGCTGCTGACAGTGTTTGGTTAGAAAAATTATATCACTCACTGTCAACTGTATCGGATTCCTAGCCAAGTGTAGTCTAAATTCAGAAATTAGTTGGATTTTTTTGAAGAAGAGTGCTTTTGGGAAATATCTCTTAGATTCTTGATTGCCTAGCTCAAAAATGAGTTAATATGAATGAAATGATTGGTTCTACATAACAGCCTTTAGCATGTGTGATACCACCAGTGTGCTTTAATTTTCAAATGAATGTTATTTTAATACAAGCAGTTGCATTTTTTTCCTTACTTTCTTGGGGGACTTCTTGTCATATGTGTGTATATTAACATAAAATAATCACTTCTAAAGCCATTGCAGTAAAGAACTGGAAACCTTTGTTTTATCTTTGTTATAACACCTGCTTTAGGCAATCTGCTCTCTTTTTCTTTCTAAATGAATTTTGTCACAGCCTTTCCTATTCTCTTGTAGTGATGAGCTAATGAAAGTAGATAGTACAATTTGTGCTGACCAGGTAGCAACTGCCAACACACAGCTGTGGGTAGTTTAAAGAAATAAATAAAATATAACATTATATCACTGATTTACCCATTACCCAACATTAATAGTGAGAGACCTTGGTGTGTTTATCTGTTTGTATTGGTGTGCGTTTATCGAATTGTTTATGACAAGACTAATTGGGGTAATTGTAGACACTGAAATTACCTGTCAACTATATGTAACCACACTCCCTTTCTTTCTGACAAATGATGACAACTGAGGGACCCCGTAGCATTACTCATGATGGCTTTTCGAGTGGTAATAAGGACAATAGGGGCTCTGGCTAATTTGACATGGACAGCCTTCACAACAAGAAGCCAGCTAAATGACTTGTCAGTGGGGGAAGGAAGTCAGAAAAGTAATGGAGTCCCCCATGGCGCTCTGACAGGGAGATGAGGCAATTTCAACAGAAAGTGAAAAGGCTTCAGTTTGTCAAGTATTTAGAACAATCAGAGAACAGCTAGAGGCTGGAATCTGACAATAAATTTGTGAACCATGGTAGCAGTTTCATATAGGTCAGTTATTTCATAATGGTTACGCAGCTTTTAAAGGTTTCTGCTTTCGTAGTAGACTTCACATCTGCCAACTGGTGCTTTATCACCTCAAATTTATGGTTTGCTTTTACACAGTAGGAATAATAGTTAAGGTTATAGAATACATAAGTGTGAGACACCATGCTTTTCAGATCTTGGTGTGCTAAAAAATATAAACAAAAATTGAGGTGGTAATACTGTGATGGCATCCATTACAACCCCAAAGTGTTAACGTGTTTGTTGGAGCATTGTCTGCAACTGTTATATAAAAGTAGACATATCTCTAATACGTGTTTTCTTTTTAAAATTTTCTTTTTATTCTTTCACTTTACTACATAGATTCTCATTAAATGCTAAAAATAGATTGATGAAAGTAGACATCTGTCCTACAGAAGAATACCATAATTTTTGCTTTGCATTTTGTTCAAAAATGAATTCAGTCTTGTTTTCTCCTTGTTGTTTTGTTTTTGATATCTATTGTATTGAATAATAGAGAACATAAGTTATTTGTGTGAATGCCATGACTTTCTAAGAAGAATTGGTTAGCCATGTTTTGATTATGTTAACTATGTATCTGAAGATGTGAGTGTTATTAGTTACCACATTTTTAACAGATCTACAATCAATATCTGAGCAATTTATAAAACGTTGTTACATGAATGTATCAATCATAGAATCATGACAGTTTTCAAATGTGCAATCCTTACTAAAGGATAAGTTTTGTATTAGAAGGAAATCACTGAAGACTGATGTGAAAGAAGATAAAAAATGATTTTGTAGTCTACAAGAAGTCTGAGATGCTGGGCATCCCATATAAGTTTGATAGAGAAAATGTCTGTTAGCATATTAATGCTGTAAACCTTATTCTTATTTTCAGTCGTGTGTGTGTGTGTGTGTGTGTGTGTGTGTGTGTGTGTGTGTGTACTTTATAATAAACAAATGTCATGCTCTTTTCAAGGAAATTGGTACCTGAATAAATGCTGGAACTTGTAAAATATCGGTTTAGAATTGAGGAGCATGGCATTACAAACCCATATTTTGTATGTTGTTTTTCCAATAATACTTTAAAAAAAAAACTATATATAGCCATAAGTATATAATTTTATATATTAAAATAAGATACATATTCACAAATCCCTATATGTACGTTGTTTCATGGATATATGTTTTCACTTAAATGGTTAATCATACTACAGAATGTAGACCAGGTATAGTAATTCTATTTACAGAGATATCCAGTTATGGACTTTTAGAAAAATGCAAGGAATCTTTGGCTGTTGACAGTCACACTGAAATGTTTTGGCGTATAAAGAAAAACTAAATAAATACAACTCATTGCTCTTGAAGATTTAGCCTTTACTTTGCAAACTTTATCTTAGCTAATGTACAAACTCAGTTTTGAACAAAGATAAAGGAATTGTGATTTTTTTCATAATTTGGACTACTTAATATTACATTGAGGCAATATAATAGACTAGAATTTATCAAAAAATTATGTAAGTGCTATATATCAAAATCATCTCTACTTTCCTGTATGTGATTATAGAGTATATAGGATGAAGACAATCCTTTCCATAGATATTTCAAATCAAATAATTATTTTCTCTATGCCCAGATTGCTTCTTATTTGTTCTTTATTAAGTGGTTTCTCTTCTAATAGCAAATATTTTTGGCAAAGCAGAATATTATGAAAGTTCAAGATAATCATTTGTACTCTCATTGATAGCTGAATACTCGTATTTCATAAGATGAGGTCAGACCTCTACCAACTGTTGCTTTGAGGATTTTTTTTAAAACATGTGGTCAGTGGTGGATAAACTGCTATTAAATTGCCAGCATAAAATATTATATTATTTAGCAAGACACAAACACACAAACACAAAGGAGGAAGTTTCTAGGAATCAAACTGAATACAGACAGAGAAAAAAATATATAAAAACTAGCAATTATCAACTTTGCTGAAATTATAATAAAATATTAATATAAATATATTCAACAGGGTTGTTTTATCTTATTCTCTTTTGGACAATTTTGATTTGTTTTGCTGTACCTTTTACATTTGAATTTTCTTTCTTGACTATAGATAGACTTTAGAGAAATGTTTTATTTTGAATAGCTTTTGGATAAGATGAACTTAGTAATTGTAGAATAAGTATAATTAATACTTATTTCCACAAGATAGTATGATGAAAATTAAATACAAATGCTTTATCTTGCATATAGAGACAATCCATTGCCAAAGTCACACACACACACACATAGATCATGATGCTCATGTCCATTTTTTATGATGTTTGGCATCAGATTTTTTTTTTTAATCATAGAATCAATAGGGGATTATTTCTAGAGTCATTTTATATGTTCTAACTCATTTTGTAGATTATGCAAGAATGATATGGAATAATCATTTAGAAGTCAAATGTCTGCGCAGTCAGCAATAATTGACTGAAACATCAATAATAAAAATGGCATAAAAATGTGATTTATGAAAAGAATAGCCTAAAATCATGGTCATAGAACCCTCCCAGGAACAATCACTGCCTGTTAAAGCATAATATTCCAATGTACAGTTTATCATGAGAGATGTTCATTACTTCTCCTTTTTCCAAAATGTGGAAGGGAGTCTTTGTGTATATGCAAATATTTCTATGTGAACATGTATTATCACTCTATTGGAGATTAGCTTTCCGGTGATATCTTCAGCTAACATGAAATAAGAAGGAATTTTCACCACTCTTTGCATGCTGTATTTTTTGAACAGTCCCTATGAATTGTACCCTATTGTGTCTCTCAGCAGAACAGAAACTTTCTCCCATGTATGGTGCAGATTCGTGGATTTTTCATAATGATTCTTCAGCTCATAATCAGATATCAATGATCATGTATGAGAAGGCATGCTATTAATGTGTATTGTAAGACAGAAATACATGAAGTGGGAGAATTCAACCTTTCCAAATGATTCCCTAAATTTATTCAGTACAACACACAACATAAGAGAGGGATTGACACATCCACATATATTAGATCTCCATTACCAGAAATATATTTTTATTTGAATCTGCTAAATTCAGTTTCAATATAATATCCATTGTCATGGATTGACCATTTGTTGATAAGATTTTGGCTACTGGAACCAGTTCTATACATTAATCCTCCTCGCTGAATTGGAAACTTGGTTATTCCTGAATGTCTAAGAGATGTTTCAGGTTATGTGACAGGTATTTCAGGTAAGAAGACCTCATTATGAATGCTAAAGTAGAAAGGATATGGATTTCTCATGGAGCAAACTCAGTTGCTTGAAGACTGGTTTGGAGATAAATGTTACCTTTCAAAAGATGTAAAAACATAATTGTCCCTGTCATGTGACAGTGATGGTGGTACCAAGGACCCCACAGTTCAGCCCTGAGCTGCAAGGATTCTATTGACAGCACAGAATGCCTATGGCCAGTTCTTATCCGCTTATAATTAATAGTTTCCTTGATTAAAGTGTTGTAAGGCATAGTCTTTCAATTTATTAACTAAAATTTACACGTAACTAGAACCGCATGTATGTATTTAAATATGAATTCATTGGTGCTTAGTATCAGGTAAATGAGAAACACTCAATTCACTACAAAATAGAGCATGAAATTAGCATGAGTTAAATCATTGTTCTATATTAGCATTGAAGTAGACATATTTGCCTAGTAAATCTATGGATTAAATAAATTAATATATTATCTCATTTACTTTGGGAAATATGTTTATATTTAAATGAGAAATAATGGCATATATTCCTTATGTATTATAATAGTTTTGATCCAATTATGTACAGTATTCTAATCATTACAAACCATTTAACTTTATAAACATAACATGAGCAAAATGATATAATCGAAATACTGCCATTTGCAAAATAATTAGATAAGACTTCTCAAAACTCCTTTCTAACATATTTATGCTACAGACTTCATCTTTTTAATTCATTATGTGTTATATTGCAGCTTTTAATACCCTCCTTCTGAAATGTCCAATTCAACCAGTCCTTTTGTATCACTTCACAGTATATATTTTTCTCTTTTCACTCATAATTATTTATATTTGAGAATAAATACATTATTCTACTTTTCTGGGTTTGTTCATACTGCAGAATCAAATACAGGGAGAACACGAGGTTTAGAGCGAAACTATGTAAACTAAATAGCAGCTTCATGCACTTAAACTGCCATTTATACTGAGGTTCTTTACCTAAGAGAAAGTAGCACTGTAGTCAAGGACTTACTTTTGGATAGATATGCCTGAAGTTAGGTTAATTTTGGTATCAATGTCTATTTGTATTATATGTATAATATAAATGTATTATATTGCATGCATTATATATATTAGAATATATATATATATGGATATATACTAGAATATATATCCATATTTGTTTTTAGTGTTTTTTTTTCCAGTTTGTCAACTCGTTTTTCCCTTATATTTCTTTACTTAGTCTGCTACAATAAAACATATTAATCTAATAGGAGACATATCTGGTAGAGAAATGCACAACATCCTCATTTCCCCCTAGATCAATCAACCGTGAAATACTTAAATGAACTTTTTGTTTTTCCATCAGATTGTGAAGAAATACAATACAATTGAATTTGTCCAGGTTTTTAAGTGGAGAGGGGCAAGGGAACATAAAAATGTGACCTAAGTATTTTATCTGGCCACATTCTCTTTTAACTGCTTAAATTTCCTAAAGCACTCGATTACATTGCATTTTAATTTTAAACCCATGTGTTCTATTAGTGGAAAGCACATGGCATTGATTTGCACTCAGAGTTTCAGTCTGTTTACTAGAACACAAGGCTAACATGTACAACCTCTCATCTAGGTCAAAAGGCCTAGAGAATACATCTTTCTGAAACTTTAGCCTTGTGAAAAGTAGAAGTTCTGATTAGCTCTGCCAACAACCAATTGTATGGTTTCTTACTGCCACTGATTATATTAGCCTCACATTTATCAACTACACAAACACTTAACCTATTAACTTAAGAGTTTGTTTGTTTAACGGCAATTGCGATGTTCAGAAGAGTCACTCCAGAGCACTGCGTATATTATGAAAAGACTGTTTCCCCCTCTGGTTTGTATTTATGAGGAGTTACATGCACAACAGTATTTTGAGATAGACTCCTAAGATATGCCAAACATATGCTTGAAAATGTAAAGTTACTATGATAAATAAGTTTGTGAGAGCATACGTCTCATACCTCAATGCATTTGTCAGCAAGTAGGATTAGATGCAGCTTCCTGCTGAGTATTCGTTTGGTTGCAAACTTAAGTTGATTCTATTTGTTGTGTGAAGCAACCATTGTACTGATTTTAATATGAACTATTAAAATATGAACCATAATAATTAAAAGATCTAACCGTGATAGATATTTCATTAAATCAGGGACAGTATGGGGAGAGAGACAACACATTCATTAAGAATTGGAATTAGAAACTTTTTTCATTTATTTATTAAAAAGAATGGAGCAAACTGAACTTACACATTTCTTTCATATTTCATTACAACTTGCCATATTTTCCACAAATTATTATTTTTTAATAATATTTATACTTCCTCTTTGCATAATAAATAAAGTCATACTGTTTCTTTGGTAAAGATGTTTCATCATCTTATTTATTGTAGATGCACACTTTTTTCCAAAACTTTTTAGGCGTTATAGTTAACTAGATTATCTTGCACCAAGTAATTAGAAGCTTTTGATATTTGTCAAAAAGAGGTGTAGATATTTGTTTGTTTGTTTAATCAATTTATACAGCATCCAACTCACAAATTGCAGATTATAAAGGACTAAAAAAGAAGGAAACAACAAACCAAATAAAAACAACAAAGAAAGTACAGTGGAACTGGGCCAAAACCTAATCATCATCTCTACCATCACATATGGGCTTATCAAACTCCCTTCCCTGGTCCAAAGTCTGAGAGAAGAGCCAGGTTATCAAGCTTTATAAAAGACCAGCAGGATTGGGGCCAGCTGAATTTGCAAGGGCATGTCCTTCCAGGGAGCTGCCCCGAAACAGAAAAGGCACAACCTCTAGGCTGTGTCAAATGTCATTGCTTCACCATGTCCACCCTGTTAGATCTTGTAAGATGAACAGAAACAATCAGAGATATATGATGATTAGATTTGCCATCATGTTGCTGTCACCCAGTCAGGCATACACACATTAATATGCCCAGTTTAAAGTATCTGAGAAATTATTAGTCTGATTCGTATCTCCTAAACTTACTGTATTTCCGCTTTTACTGTATTTGAGACTATGATGAACGAACGAATGAATGAATGAATGAATGAATGAATGAATGAATGAATGAATGAATGAATATGTTCTACCATTAAGCAGGGAGAGTTGTCAGCAAATAGTGAGCAGATATTGCATATAAATTAGCTACTAATACCATAATGCTTCCTTAGTTACAGAGTGGTCATTACCATTTGCATCACTGGCAGTTTTACTAATGCTTTTGGGGAGATACTGACCTCAGTTTAGATAAATAACCGATGAGTAATAGTACCTTTTCCCTTTTCTCTTGTTTTAATAGCATAAGGTTTAATGTCTATGGAGCTTCTCAGTCATCCAGGTCATGGTTATCCCAAAGATGCTTTTTTCAAGAGGCAACTGGGCTTTCTGTTTTTTCTTTGAAGAAAGATGTTTCCCTTTTCATCCAAGAACTTCTTCAGCTCATTTTTCTTTGAAGACATTTCGCTTCTTATCCAAGAAGCTTCTTCAGCTCTGTATATTTCTGATCAATGTATTAGGACCAGAATGGCTCTAGATACAGAGTGATTCTATCTCTTTGACTTCTATTAGCATAACCACATGCACATATGCAGCCTCACATATTTCATGTTGTAAATTCATGTAATACCCAGTCCTTTGCGTTTATGTTAACACTAACAAATGCCTCCCCCTAACTAGGATGAATCTTTTTTTTGCTAAATATCTACATGGTGAGGGGTGACAATTATTCTCTAAGATAGAAGATGTTGAAAAAAAGGATTTCAACCAGAATATCGTACACCACAGATACCTTGGAAGATTACCTTAACATCAGCTCTTCTTTGAAAAGGGTGATTTTTCCTGTTGAATTTACCATTTTTTAAACACTTAAATCAAATTCTCTTTTCCTCTCTGTCTCCTAACTACACCTTCATTTCCGTTTTGTTCTCTGTCCATCACTTTTCTTCACAGCACAGTTAATAGCAATAGCAGTAGCACTTAGACTTATATACCACTTCTCTTATAGCACTAAATTATATGAATCTGGCTGAAAGGGATGGCTCTGTAGGTTTCAAGAACAGATTTCTGATTTCATATAATGACTTGTCATGATCATTTAAAATATGTCCAATTGGAAAGAATGGGAAAACAGTGTTTTATTGAAACCATGGAAATTCTGTAAGTGGGATAGCATATTTGGTAGTGGTATATCACATAGAAATATCAAATAAAATAATAAATATTATTGGACTATATAGGTAGAAAGTTACCAATCAGAGAAAAATAGACTAGAATTATGCTTTACTGTAGGGTACATCTTATTTGAATAAAATTTATTTCCATCCTGTTTAAATCGCTTAGGGTGACTCAATAATTGAAATAATTATCTATTAACTAATCAGAAAAATTCAAGCCATTAATTATAGCAATGGCATAAATTTCTTTATGTTAGGGTAGGATAGGGTAGGATAGGAGACGACAGGACGGGACAGGATAGAGCCGCGATGGCTCAGTGGTTAGAATGCAGTACTGCAGGCTACCTTTGCTGATCACTGGCTGCCAGCAGTTTGGCAATTCAGGTCTCACCAGCTCAAGGTTGACTCAGCCTTCCATCCTTCCAAGGTCAATAAAATGAAGATTGTTGGGGGGCAATATGCTAACTGTGTAAACTACTTAGAGAGGGCTGTAAAGCATTGTGAAGAGGTATATAAGTCTAAGTGCTATTGTGATAGGATAGGATAGGATAGGATAGATAGGATAGGACTGGATTTCTGTGTTCATTATTATATCTGGGTCCTTCTTCTTTAAAAAAAAATAATCCAAAATGATTATTTTATTTAAAAATAATCCTTTATGGTCTGTTTCATTGAGTCCATCTTTCTCGCTGAACACAATAGGATTTATTTTGATCAGGACCATCTAGAGTTGTTCTGGATATGTCTTTATTAATCTTTTATTTTATTAACTGTAATTGTTTTCAAACTTAGGATTCATCATTGTAGAGACTGCCTCTACAGAATAGTTCAATTCATCTCAATATTTACACTTTTATTTTTCATACTAAAATCACATGAAACAAATGCAGTATATCCAACAATCTATATACACTAGGATTGCCTATGCTGATAAATAGGATTGCCTATGCTGATAAATAATTTTCAATATTTAGATGTGAAAACATGAGCATAACAAGATTTTGATCAATTTAAACAAACAACATTTGTGAGGTAAGTAAAAACAAGTACTTTAAAGAAAAAAAATGCCCAATAGTTGTATAGTGTATGAATTACCTGGAATAATAAATCAATCATAATTCTGACTTTTAGTCCTTCAATTGGAATTATAGCTCTTTTCATCTCTTGAATTTTCAATTTTTCTCCTGTTGCCATAGTAAAATAAAGTAGCATGAGCAAAACTGTGTTTTTTTCCTTTCTTTTTGAACTTGGTTAAAATAATGGTTAATCTTTTATGGTTGCTTTTAAAAAATGAAATGAGAATATCTACAACTGACAGATTTAGAACTGAATATTTAGCCATAAAATACATACAACTTGCCCACTTTCACAGAGAAGAATTCATTTATGTCAGGGCTTTATTTCCAAGCCATGCTTTGCTTTCCAGAATATCTCTCTCTCTCTCTCTCTCTCTCTCTCTCTCTCTCTCTCTCTCTCTCTCGCTCTCTCTCTCTC
>JANHFL010007645.1:516962-528296 GCA_032468155.1 Oxyrhabdium leporinum
AGTCGGCATTTCGCCGCCGATGGTACCCCCAGCAGGCCCTCCCTGTGTGACCGCACGGGACGTCGGGGGGGAGTAGATCTTGCTGGTTTCTTATCCCTCTTGCTAAATATTTTAATTTGAACGATGTCTGGAAATTAATATATATTTAAGTAATAGGATTTACTATATGACTGATTTCAAAATAGGTTAAAAGACTACAGGTCAGTTATAAAAAAACTATTTTCAATTTATTTTCAACCAGGTTCAGAATTTGAAAAATCTCTTTTAAGTGTAAAGTATGTCACAAAATGCCTGTGAAAGATCCATGCTTATTCATAATTTATATTGTCATGTTGATAGAAAATGTGTGTGTGTGTGTGTGTGTATGTGTGTGTGTAGTATTACTCTTAGTACTCTAATATACAAAATAATTATACAGAAAATCAAAATTTGAGCCATATGGGGAGAACTTCTATATATTTAAACTCTATTAATTTTTTTTAGCCAGAGAAAGACTTGAACGTGGGAAATGATTTACATTAAGTTTTTAAGTTTGAGAGTGCAGTACTTTCTTTTTGAATATTCCTATAAAGATGTTGTTCATATTTTCCATCGAATGAAAACATTTTCAGTGCATCAAACATATTTTTTCAATGAAAGGTCAATATCACTAATGTTGTCAGGGTGTTTGAGTGAATGATTATTTTCAAGCCAATAAGCCAATATCTGGCCTACCAAAACTCCCTGTCAAGAATTAGAAAGCTTAGGATAGCAAAATATCTGATGATCAATTTTAGTTACATGTACTGTATATTCACTAGGTCAGTTTACGAAGTATTTCTTGCCCATCCAATGTCATCTAGCACATTTTATGAGGACTTGAATTTAGATTGCTTCGTATCTACTTCAACTCTATTGCAACATTAGTATCTCCTGTAATTTTTTTTTCAGAATTATCAAGCATATGGGTGAGACATCATAAATAGTGGAATGAAGAACCTTGTAATTTATATACTGTATTTAGAGAGCCAGAAAAATGCAGAGGAGGGCAGCCAAAATATGTATGGGACTACACCAATTCTTTTCTGAAAAACGTATTACAGATAGTTGTCAACTTAGAACCATTCATTTAGTGACCATTCAAAGTGAAAACGACATTGGAAAAAGTGACGTATGATCATTTCTCACACTCACTATCATTGCAGCATCCTCATGGTCACGTGATCAAAATTCGGATGCTTGGTAACTGGTTCATATATATGACAGTTTGCAGTGTCCTGGGGTCATGTGATCACGTTTTGCAACCTTCTGACAAGCCAAATCAATGGGGAAGCCAGATTCATTTAACAACCTTGCTACTATCTTAACAACTACGATGATTCACTTAACAACTGTGGCAAGAAAGGTTGCAAGATGGGGCAGAACTCAGTTAATAACTGTTTTACTTGTGGCTGTAAGTTGGAGACTACCTGTCCTTCTTTTCTTTTTACAGTAAGCTGCTTCCATTCTCACTCATTCAATTTTCCCCAAATAAGTCCAAAATTGCACTGCTGAAATTCAGTAATTTCATTACATGCATTTGAGGGTGCCAGAAGGCTGCTGATGGTATGCAAATGGGTTTGTGGGTTGCCCAGTTTTATTCTAGTAAACGATAGAGTCGTGGTTACTTGCTGTGAGAGCTGTACATGAAATCACCAGGTATTAGAGGCAATATACTATTCATTTGTTGGTGAATATGAACAGGAAAGTGTTATTGCATTCCTGCTTGTATTGATTCTGACTTTAATGTTCACTCCGGAATTATTTATTTAATTCCAAAAAAAACCACTAAGCAACATTTTGTGCATTTTTGGTTCTTGCCTCTTTATCTATGACTAACTTTTTAAAAAAAAAAAGTGTTGACAAAAGAAAGGTTAGTCACTAAATTGTGAAACAGAAGTGTTAAATCTATAAATAAGTTTTCAGCACTTACACTATAATTTAGAGCCTGAGTTGGATTCTTCACGTATCACATCTATGCATCTATGAAAAATGGGGCTGAGACTCAAATTTAGAAGGGAGGTTCTTGCTTCTATCTTTGACCTCTTTAATGCTTCCCATTGACACAAAAGAGGGGGGGGGAAGGTTAAATGACTTCTCAAATTAAAGCAGTAATAATTAACTACTGGCATTGTTTGTGATTTTCCGACTCTGTGAGCTAATGAGAGAGAAATTAATGCTTAGCAGCAGGAGTTCCTGATATTCAGTGCCAAATGCTAAATGTGCCAACAAGTTAATTTTGGTTTTAAATACTTCACTTAAGTCTTTTTTGAACAATGAATTAGAATAGGGGCTGTATTCATGTAGCACATGTACTAACTTTAATTTACAGAAGTGTGCATGTATGTGTGTGCATATGCACTCCCAAAGGCATGTATCTTTCTGTATCTCTCTATCATCTATCTATCTATGTATCTATCATCTATCCTTGTGTTGTCCACTTCATTGTGTGTCCAATCACACTAGGTCAGTAAAGAATTCTATTCTATTCTGTTCTCTTCTATTTTCTATCCGATGAAGAGAAGCAATTTGTGTAGTACTTAGTACTGTCACTGACTCAAAGACAGAACTACAATTGACTTAATAACCAGTTTCAGACCTATTAAGAAACTATAGTTGTGGTTATGAGAACAGACTTGGATCTTGGGCTCTTCCTATTGTAAGCATGTCAAGTTTTGAAGAATTTAGTTTTCAAATTGACCACAATTGTCCATCAATGGACTGATTAAATTCAGGGCAATGACTCAACTCTAAAAGCAAGCTGCTCTGATTTGGCTGTTCCACTTCACACTAGAAATGCTAGCAGAAGTTCTTTTGTGAATGTGGGGAAGAAGTTCTCAAAATGGATATTTTGGCACAGTTTGCTTGCACTGAGGCCTTTAAAATTAATAAGTACATTAGTGTTTCATGATGCTCAAAGCAAAGCACCCCTTTGAGGTTTTGCATAGCTCTGCTTTTACACAGCCTTGACATAATCTGTTTCAGTGGGAGAATAGATCATATACCTCAAAGTCACTGAGTCTTTGATTCTCTCACAGTATAATGGAGCAGGAAAAGGTAGTTTGAGATCTCAAGGTTTCATACACTGTCAGAGCTTCCAACAATTGCTAAAAATTTGCAACACAATGTACTACCCTTTTGATTAGGAAATATGTGAAAACTTGAGTGTAAGTCCTAAATTTCAAAGGGGGGGGGGGTTTCAAAGAAGAAAATTAAAACTTCCTGTCCTCCCTACCTCCAAAAAGAGAGGCAGGAAACCTTGACCTTGCATGTGTAAGCTTTGTAGCTGTAGTCACTTTTATCATTTTCCAATGAATTTGGGTCATGCTTTGCCAAAAAACTTTAAATATCTGGCTACCATAAGTTTACTGCTCTCCATAATATAACAGTACCACAAACTATTGGAGATCATACCTATCCTAGTCACCAATTCATCCAATCAAGTTTCCTTTTTAATAGTTCGCAGACTGATTAGCTGGGTCAAAAAAAATCTAATCTTTTGGAATCCAGTTGCCCATTTATTAACACTTGGAAATATCTGATATTGCATGAGCCTTTAGACCAGGATTGTATTGTCCAGTCTACATCACATCATCAGTCCCTTCCTCACTGGTCAGTCATGCAGTAATGAACATTGAAGGCAAAGAGAGGAAAAAAATAGAAAAGTTTCAATATTGCAAGTTCTGATTTTCATAGAAATTTAACATTTACCATTATTTTTGTCTGCCTGATGAGCACATCTTCCACTCTAGGAACACCTTCCCCATCACATATCAACCCACAACATGGCTGACTGTGGTAAGATGCTTGTTCCTCAAATAAAACCAAGGTAATCAGGTTTAGTGATTATCCCAGTGATCCCATACACTATCGCTTCAAGTATGTTATGCCAACACAACTGCCACTGAGATACTCTGATATTCCCATCTTTCTGTAAGGAGACAATCATCACATAAGTGGATTTTCCAGATATCTCTTCCATTTGGAATACAAAAATTATGTCAAAATGTCCAGGATTGGGAATCCAATCCCATTGATCTCAGGATGGACCAAGAACAGAAGCAGACAGTCTTTTAGGGAGATCAATGATAGTGTTTCCTCACTGTAATTTCAAATGAATGATCGACTTTTCCAATCTGCCTCCAAATTAGGGAGAATGGTCAACAAGCATCTAACTTGAAAACCACAGATTTAAGACGCTAAAAGACAAATCCAAGAATTAGATTGGTTTAGGACAGTTCTTGTTCTCTTTCTCTCTCTCATCCTCCCCCCCCCCTCGCTCCCTCCATGTTTGTTTGTCTGACTGACTGTCTATTTCTTTGTTTCCTTTCATTGGAAATCTCTTATGAGAAATATTTTGATAAGAGAGAAGATTAAAATCACGCAGGTGGCAGACTTTGACTTTACATAATAATCACTGATGTACTGGCAGGGAAAGTTTCATTGCTATATAGAAAACACTGATTTGCTTTATCAGTGGGAGATGAGGTATATTTCCTATAGCAGATATCTTCTCAGTAATTGATTGACTTATTATGTCTATCAATAACCACATAGATTTTCTTATGGATGATCTGGCTCCAACCTACTCCTCTAAGTCTTCCAACAATGCATGCATTGTTGCTGCACCAAAGTCCATCCACCTTGCTGCTGGCTGTCTTCTTCTTCTTCTTTTACCTTCCACCTTTCCCAGCATTATAAGTATCTCCAGAGAGCTGGCCCTTCACATAATGTGTCATTTAATATAGTAAGAATGAGTTAGAAGGCAAGCTTGTGGTTCTTTCTTAGCTCTGGACCCAGTTAGTTTTGTTGGAGTAAGCAAAAGAACCATAACTAATTTAATAACCCATTCACTTATTGCTATAGTAAAGCCAAAATAAAATTTTCACCCACACACTGCACGTTTCATGTATAGCCGTCTTTTTAGAGCATCCATTCTTCCTAAACTTGAAATATGGTAGCAATCTTAATGCAGCAAACTGATAATTGTGCAGTTTTTTTTCACACAAAGCCATATTCAGCTGTTTTTACAAAGTCCAAAATACAGCCGAAATCTTTATGGACATTCCTATTTTATTATGCAGCAATAGACTACAATCCAGTGGATACTCTCAAAGAATAAAGGAGAAGCCAGTCTTCTCCTTGACACAAACTGATTGAAGACCACTGTGATCTGGCCTTACTGCCAGTGAACATTTAGAAATAATTATTTAGTACAGCTAAATCTACCAGGCTAGTCTTTGTTTAGCATCTGTCTTTCTAAAACACCTGAGCTTTTTTTAAATGAAAGATGTGATGTCAGCACTGAGCACAGGCAACTGCTGCTGAAAACATTAGAAAGTAATATCTGTGAATCCTCAAATGGCAAAATTAAACACTGGGGTAGGAGAAGGTCCAATCTAAACAATAAAAGAAGCCAACTAGGTTTCATCCTTTTTGAAATACTTGTTCGCTTGTCCTTCTGCACTTGGGGCAAGTTCCTTCCAGTTGAAATAATGTCTGATGTTGCCCACAGTTTTGATAGTTATATTATCAACCTAATGACTTTTGCTCTCTTGAGACATTTCCATTATAGTTAAAACATTTTAACAAAAGCTGGCTACCTTATTGGCTGACTGTAGCATTGTGTGCAGACATTACATGACATAGCATTGAACTTGTATATATGATTTCTTACAGCTCCTCCTATACTGTTGCTGTTCTTGGCAGCTTACCTAAGCTGTACAATAAATCTCAAAACGAAACCCCCCCCCACACTTTTTGGCTTCAAGTCGTACACCCTGCCATGACATTAGATTACAGAAAGCTGCTCTCTTTTTAGACATCCTTTTACAAACAGAGCATCCATAATTTATGATTTCGCTGTAAAATTCTTGCAACACTATGCCAGAAGTATGGCTCCCCTCTAATTAAATGCTCTCAATAGGAAAAAGGTGAAACTGATGTGCAAAACATCTAGCTGTACACATTACACATTATTCCTGAGGGTCTGAACTTCCTCGTGGGCATGTGAGGAATAATAGAGTAGCAGAGTTGGAAGAGACCTTGGAAGGTTTCTAGTCCCACCCTCTGCTCAAGCAGGAAACCCTATATCATTTCAGACAAATGGTTGCCCAATCTCTTCTTAAAAACCTCCATGTGGGAGCACCCACAACTTCTGGATGGAAGCCAGGCCTGCAGTGTCCTGATGGTGATCCGAGAAATTGCTTGCCCACAATAAGAAGCCACCTAAAATAAGTGATAATTTGCCTCGATGGTCCTCCTGCTAATTTTCAATATGTGTATTAAAGACCAAACAACCTTCCCCCCCCCTTTTTGGAACTCCATTTTTTAAAGCTCATACTGTTAGGTGAAACAAGTGAGCCTTCTCTTACTAGTGATTAAATATGATTAAGATTCTTAAGAATATATCATTATTATTAGTCAGGCAAAGGCAAAAAATGGAAATTACAAATTGTCCTTCCACTAAATGTAGAGTGAATGTTTAATACTCATATCTCTATAAAATATTTCACTATTTTTCTGTGTTTTCCTTAAAAATTTATAATTCTGAATGTTTGCAGATGATATATGTGATGGCTGTTCTACATAATAATATCTGTTGTTTTTTTTTGTTTCAATGTAGATTTGGTCCTGGATTAGTGATCTATTGGTATGGATTTATCGAGGAACTAGACTGTCATCGCAACCGGGGTATCTTGCTCAAAGACTGTTTCCCTACTGACATTGCTGTCCTTTGAGGCAGAATGGCTCAGTCATGAAAGTGGAAAAGGCAAATCCGGAAGCAATTTTATTTTCCTGAAGTATAAACTACTGGCAACATCTGTCCTGAACTTCAGCTGAACTCTTACTGGCTGGGATCGCCCTACCACCTCTTTAGACAAACACGTCAAGAGTCTGTTTTACTTCAACCCCCTGCTGATGCAAGCAGCCAAAAAATACCGACACAGCCCAAACATTATCAGCATTTCTGCCTCTGTCAAACAGTTTATAGATAGCTGTAATCTTTCTTCCTTCCGGATAGCTTCTCTTTGCACTTTCAACAAAAGAAGAAATCTAGAGGTCAAAAGGTGTGGTTTTCAGTTTTCCTCCCTATAGCAGAGTCACTTTAAAAACACAAAATGTCTTCAGTCCCAAAAAATTTTCCTGGGAAATGTTAAAAATCTTGCTAATACGAAGGTAATTAATGTCAATCTCCATTCTCCCAGGCTCATTTTGGGCCAAAACAGGGTAAAAAAGCAAGGCAGCTACCATTCTAAGCCTGAATTTCTTGACTTTTAAGATATTAGCAAGACAGTTGACTCTTCTATAAGTATCTAGTGTTGAAAGTGAAAACAAAACTGTAGAAATGCTTTATCTTCAAACAAAAACTTTGCATATTGTTTCTTGAATTAAAACATAGGCATGTTTATGGATTGTAGAAGATGTAATGGACATTTTAATGTTGATGTTTTAAAGCAAAATAAAGTGGGTCATTGTTTAAGCCTTGATCTTGTCCTGATAATCTGTCTTGCAAAGATATTTTTAAAATCAAAATTAAGGCAAAGGATTTCTTTAGACAACATATTGTGGACATGGCCTAGAAAGCAGAGCTCTGAACCTTAAATTTTTGATCTACATATTAAAGGTCATGTTCATAAGCACAGAAAATTATAGCAAAGAAAGGACATATACTCAAATTTAGCTAGTTGGGTCATATAGCAGAAATTAGCAGACCAGGAATATATTTTATAACTGCTTTAGAGGACAGGTTTCTAATCAGGCCATTTTTTTTCTTAACATCCTATGATGACACTTATTTTTATGATTTGAAAGGGTAAAATAAACTTCTATATGTTTTTATCATTTAAAATTTTTTATGAGTTTGTTACAATTCCAGGCTCCTTAGAGTCATTTTCTGTCCTGCATAGAATTACTTGAAGCAGAAGCATTCATTCATTCCTATCAGGAATTCTGTGTAGACTTTATTTTAATGCCTAGATTGGTATGTATTCTAGGTTATGTATTCATATCTCCAGTACACATTTTAGATTTAGCTTTTCTGCTAGTGACACATAAAGAATTCAAATAAAATATTAGAGAACAGTACTGATTCATAATATACCATCTAACTTATATGTAACAGAAGACATCCATTTCACAGAAGATAAACTAATGAGGCCACGCTATAACTTGCTCAACAATCTGAATTTGAATCTAGGAAGAAGTGAGATTCTGAATCCCGAATTTCTCTTGCTTGCTCTTTCACTTCCTTTTTTCTATCTTTTTCCTTCTGTCTTTCCTCCCCCCTCCCCGCCACCCACAAGCCATTCAAGGAGAATCTTTCAAAATATCTGTTTGATCTGGAATTACTTTTCTTACAACCTTTCTTTTTCATACACATTTTCCACATTTATCCAAACATGTGCACACCAATATGTAATCCAGAATGTTCAGAGGGAAAAGGAATTAAAGGCTATCAGTTCACTTTAGATCATGTCCAACTACCTAGCATGTTTCTTATGATTATATTCTAAAATTTTCTTTTTAAAAAATCCTATTTGTAAAAACTCACTTGCTAAGAAAAATGGAGATCTTGGTAAATGCCAGAGGTGTCAATGAGCATTATGGCAACCATGTATGTTTTGTTAAATACTTCATGCCTTTATATAGCCATTAGATCATTCTGCCGAGCTGCTAGTTGCTGAGTTTTTCCAGACACCAATTCTTTCAAATAAATATTTTTGCTTTAAAAAAAGAAATAATCCTTCTCTGTCTTTTATTAAAATAAACAGCCTTTTTCCCACCCAGCAATACTAACCCACTGTATCTTGGCTACTTGGCAGAGATAACCCAGCAATTTTTGCCATTTCTTTAGAAGATCAAACTTTTCATCAAGACCCTATTTCAAACAGCTGTAGGTCAGCAAGTTATTTGTATTCAACATGATGCAATGGGCTGCTTGATCTGCTGGTACTTAAAAATGACAGAAGAAATCTGCAGCATGTAACTGATCGAGGAAGCAACGAAAGCAACATTTGGGTTGTTTTAATGGCATGCAACTGGGGAAAGAATGAGACTGTTTTGTAGCATTGTCCTAACAGATCACTGAAAAGGCTTTGTTTTGTGGAAGCTGCAACAACAGATGATCCAATATTTCTCTTATGCTCTCCTCCTCACTAAAATAAGTGAAATTAAATGTATACACAATATGTTGAAATATTCCTCAAGCCTCATCTAATATTTGTGCGGTGTTTGGGAATTTAATATTAATTTTATTTTCGGGAAAGATAAAACAAGATGCCCTTAATTTGGTATATATATATATAGCATGGTGAATTCAAAATCTGCCTAATTGTCTTCTTAGTTTTTGACTTTATATAAACGCTTTTGGAATTTTTTAAAAATACAATAAAACAAGTCATAAAGACTATAGAATTTAATTCGTCATGTTCTAGTAGTGCATTGCCTAGTCACACAATCTATTTCACTATAGTTTTAATTGACCTACACAACTATAAAGAGAAATTTACAAGCTACAGAGGTTGGATTCAAACAGTGCTAAACACACACACACACACACATTATGATCTACCAGAGTTAGGCCAATTGAATTCTGGGAGATAAGATTCCAGAATACCTAGAAGGTGTCAGATTGGAAAGGCTAGATTTGGATATCAATCAGTTTTAAACTGACAAATAATATTTTATTTAATATTTTATACTTCCCATAATTTATACTACTGATTGTCATTTCCAGTTGATGTGCCCATAAGTTGACAGTAAATCATAAATAGACTAATATTAATTTTTAAAGTTACACAACAAGACTAAAATTGCTTTGCAGACAGAAAATGCATCACACGGTCTGTACTTGGCAGACTTAGTACTAGATAATAGAATATGTTCCATGTAGTCCAGTCTGCATAAAATAGACTTTTTGGGTTATGGAGAGGTCACATTTTACCAAAAAATTCACAGGTCAGAGGAATTATTCAAAGCTTTTTCTCTTGGGTATACTAAATATTATTTGAACATTTTGTATTAAGAGCATGCCAGGATTCAAAAGATTAAATTGGATGCATTTATGAACTAAATAATAAATAAAGCAGATTTAGTTCCTCTTGCATTTTTTTATTTTCCTGTTATTGTTATATATACGACTCTTATACAAAGAGCAGCTTATGTCAGCTACTATAAATTATGTTTTGAATACAATGGTAATCCAGTAAAATTATTTCAAAATCTGATCAAAGCAACTCAACATGTTTCCTCCCCTCAACTTTACTATATTAGAGGAAGAGCCACATTTTCCAATTTTAATGGACTCAGTTCAGCCAAGAGTTTGGGGTGAAATCCGAATAACTTGAAACCAATAAGATGGAAGGCCCTTTTTTAATCTGAAAAGGCTTAGTATCAATTGATTTATTTAAAGGCAGTTGAAAAGAAAGCTTTCCTGTCATTTTATACCAGCAGCCATATCCTTGATATTCTAAATATCTTTAGAATTAAATTCTTTCTAGTATGAAATAAGAATAATTCAAATTATAAGGATAATACTTTGCATAATAAGCAATACTACCATTGCTTTGTAAAATCTGCTTGCTTATTAACTGACCAATTTAAGAAAGTACAGTCAAAAGCTAACAGAGTCCTGCAAGCTAGAAATTTTGTGTCCAGTACACAAAGTGTATACTTGGAACAGGTCTTCTTGGCTGCATCTCCAAGGACTGCTAAATATACAGAATTAAAATAAGTGACCAAATGCTTGTTCTTCAGATCCAGAATACTGAGACCTGGGAGCAAGCTTTTTAAAATTTTAAGTTATTGAGTGACTTGGAAGACCGCTGCTTAGAGTTACCAAGGAAACCTGAAAAATGAAATATAACAAAAGAAGAATACAATGTAATGTCCAAAACAGTAGAAACTATAGGAACTATATAAGAGAAGATGAAGCTAAAGATGAATTAAGAATGAGGATTGCAAGAAATATCAAAATTTAAACAATACAGTCAAAAGACGAATAGAGGTAGATGCAAGCATTTCATATTGACTCATCAGAGATGAGCTCCACCCTGCACTCCTGATTTTCCTAAAAACTTGGTTCTGTTGCTTGGCCTGGGCCCCCGAGCCTGCTATGTTGGGAGTGGCTGACCAGGTAGAGAAGACCCATCTTTCTGGTTTTTAGCTTCTTCTATTCAATTTTTATATTTTTGTTTTCGAGTACTTTTATTATACTGTAAATCTTTCAGAAACACTATCGGGTGGTACAGGAGTGGAGTGGAGTGGAGAGGAGTGGAGTGGAGGGGAGACGAGTGGAGTACAGAAGGGAGGGGA
>JANHFL010007645.1:528396-551316 GCA_032468155.1 Oxyrhabdium leporinum
AAGGAAAGGAAAGGAAAGGAAAGGAAAGGAAAGGAAAGGAAAGGAAAGGAAAGGAAAGGAAAGGAAAGGAAAGGGAGAAAATTCATTAAATAAATGTACTGAAGAGACTTTAGCTTCCATCTACCTTTGCTTTCCCAGTAACTGCTATTCAAGAAGCACTGTCTTTGATTCTGTAGGGAATAGCTATCAAGACTAACCAGCCATGAACAGATATGCTTCAATTTTATCTAACCCCTTAGATTACATCTTTTGGTTGTTTTCAACTTTGATATATTACTATTGTTGCTCTCTCAACTGTGCTACAAATAGAAGAGTCAAGTCAGGCTGTTTTAATAAGTTAAGGCCAAAATAAATTAAGAAATACTGACTAAGGTTTAATATTTAATTGAGAGCCTGATTGAAATGACCATTAACCCCAGTTGGCTATTAATTCGCAAAATAATTGTTTTAACTGAGAGTATTCTTATAATGCAACTTAAACAATTTAACCATATCAAAAAGTCATTTTCCTACTTACCTCTTGTGCTAAGGAGAATGAAATAATGTTGATTAGAAAGCAGACTGCATGCCATTCTCACCTCTACCAAAATATGAATTCACTTGGCCAATCATATTGTATTTTCAATTCATATTATTGAAGGATGCATTAGAGCTATGCCTGTGCTAAGACAAAAATCTATTACTCGATGCACTTTAATTAACATTTAACAATTAAATTACTTTAAATGACTTCTAACTGAAAACTTTTCTAATAAAATGAACATGCAACAGGATCCGTACTGTATGTTCATACTGTAAGATAAATTCTAATAGCAATAATGATTGGGAAGGTCATTAGTATAAATCCTGGGTTATACGCTAAAATCATTAAGAAAAGTGCAAATCACACAAACTTCAATAAGATTAGTAGTGTGAACAATTGGTTTGGCTAATCAACCAAAGAAAATCAACCAAAGAAAATGCTTTCTTTCAGGTATCTCAAAGCTTAAAACTCAACATGTAAGTCTATTTTCTAAGGTCCCACTCCATCCTGTGAGAATTCTATTTGTAGGTCTGGCTACAATTTGTTTCACGAATGAAGGCCAATATACATGCCCCAGGATAATGTTGCAGGATCCAATCTGAGTCAGTCACCAGGGCCAGAGGTTTTATCTTCCGAGCTTTCAGACTTGTGCTGGAGCCCATCTAGAGAGATGTTCCCTGAATATGGGCTCCAGCACAAATCCTTGAATATGACCAACCCAGATTGGATCCTGCCACATATGGGCTCCAGCATGAGTCTGAAAGCTTGGAAGACAACACCTCTGGTCCTGGTGACTGACTCAGATTGGATCCTGCAACAATTTGTTTCACTGAGTTTGGACTTTCGCATGAACATTTAACTTCATAGAATTTAACCAAAAATCTGAAAGGAGTTCTTGTATTATCCCGTCCGCCAAATTACGTTCTAATGTATTTTAAAATAATAAGATGTTGGCAGAGTAAAGGCATAGCTGTGAAAAAGTCTTATATTTGAATCAGTTTTATGTCACCGGAATTTGTTATCTCTATATGAATGTGGACTGGGAGATAAAATAGATTTCTTAGTGTACATTTTAAATCCCAGACTCTCTTCCGAAAGAAAACTCTGTGGAAGCAATCAGATCAATTTTTGTTGGAAAAATGTTACTCCAGCAGCGTCCATGGCTTGAAGCAAACAAAACTTCTGTCAGACTTGCAGAACATTCATATACAGAGAGAAATTCATTAAAGGGAAATTGGGGAATATTATTTCTACTGTACAGATGAAATTAATGTAGAAGAATACTGTAAGCCTTGTCAATGAACTCTGCAATGAAAAGTGCAAGTAGGGTTAAAACCCACTCTACTTTGTTAGCTGAAGTTAATATGCCACACTAAGAGTGTTATGTCTTAAAATCATTAGGCTTAGTCTCAGGAGACCCTGCAGGAACATATGACAAGGCTGGGCTTCTTTAGAGAGATGACACATGAAAAGTGGGGGGGAAATCAAATAAATAAATCTGAAGGGCTTTTTTTTTCCTGATCATTATAATAAAGCCAATCTCCCATCTGTCTCACCAGCCTTTTGTCTCAGCAGAGATACAGGTTCATTACAACTTGAGCTGAGTGGGGTAGCACCGTGGGAATTTGTTTCAGAACCAGTGCTCCAGGGACAAGAAACAGCACAAAAGTAAGTGAGGAGATGTGCGGGTGAACTGTCCTTCTTCTGAAGACACCAACAAAGTGAGAATTGCACAGAAATCAGCAAAAAGGCTTTGTCTAGTTGGCTAAAAAAATAGAAGTTGAGAATTACAGTTTAACATTTTACCATCTCACCATACAGATATTTACAGGAAATAATTCTTTCAGACCTTTTCTTACAGTGTACACTTTTTCATGCAATTACATGTGTATTTTTTAAACTAAAGTAATGTTTAGTACTAAGTTTCAGACTCAGAAATATGAGTCTGTTTGTAGAATTTTGTTTTAAAGGTACACAATTTAAAACTGGATCATGGATGTTACTCATGAAAATTATCTGTGTTAGAAATGACTTTGCCACAAATTCCAGATGTACAACCATGTAGAAACGGAGCCCATTTTAAGAGAAAAATGCGGCACTATCTACCAAGTCATGTGAAAGACAGATCTGCCAACAGGATCCACACATTCAAAATTACAACCAATAGGACTCACTGTAGGATAGTTACTATCTCTTGGACATCAATCTGGTGCAACCTTATAAAACATTTCTCTCCTCTAAGGATGTTTTCCATATTTCTACATTAAAGTCGGGCCGCTGAAAAAGATACAGCGAAACAATGTGTCACTATCTGGACAAACCATATTTAATTACAGTAAAGTTCCCCCAGTATAGGTTTTACAACCTGAATATGCTTATGAGCAGCAGAGAAACAATTTTGATCAGTTCATACTTGTCTATGCATTATCAGACCTGCACTCTGAGGTAGCAAAAGGGGGGGGGGATGAAAATTGCTTTATACTTTCTTATAAAATTCCATTCAAACAATAACTGCGGAGAAGAGAGACCAAAGTGTTGCATTCATTTTTCTAGTTGTGTACATAACAGACTATTTAACAAACAGTAATTTCTCTACTATTCAGGTAAGGTCTTCTAGAGATGAAATTTTAGATATGTCTTTATAAAATTAAGCAGGGGAGGAAATGGGTACAAGGTTTCAAGGAAAATGGTCTAGCTTAACAACAATCCCGTTTGCTATCTATGTTTGATGTACTGTACCTAGTAGAACAATTTCTAAATCTAAAGCCTTGTCATACATATCTTCTTTAGTTTACATTGTATATATTTTTACTCCTGCTTGCACCAACAAAAATATACCATCCTTTGTTGCAATATAACTGGTTGGAAAATATTACCAAAAGTCAGGACAAATCAGCCTTAAATGAAGAATGTAAGACTTTCTATTAAAAATAAATTTAAAGGAAACCATTCATAGTATGCCTTCATTTAGGCAAAATGTGCTCTCCATTTAACCTTCTCTTAATCTGTTCACATCTTCCAATATCAGGGATCACTAAACCTGGTTTAATTGTTCTGGAGCAAATCATAATACGTGAAGTTTTAAAATGAAAACCCTAGAAAGCTCAGGGATATAGTGTACATGATGTCTAGAAGTCAACAATTATATGGGTCTTTGTTTTATTTATATTTATTATATATATATTCCCAAACACTAATAGAATCTCTTATATTTTTATTATTAAGATTTAGCAATGTTTAATGCTGTTAATAATAGTTAATCAATGCTGAGAGTGGTTAATAACTCCAAAACAGCAATGTCCATCGATTTTGTTACAGGGCTTCCAACTCTATGATTTGGGTTAATACAGCAACATATTGCAGTGTGATCAGGATGAATTGCAATTTGTTTTCATACTCAGATTTCCATACTGAAGATAAGGTAGTCTTAAATGTATCTCCTAGTTTTTACAACTTGCATTACCCAGAGTGAATTCACTTCTAAGGCACAGCTGCTCACACTGCTTTCAATCATATGTTCTTCCCACTGAAATTAGGTATATATTGTAGGCAGAAAGTTTTGCATTTGGTTAGTAACTTACTTTCAGTTTAAACTGTCAATTTGTCTGTGAATGGGACAGTACCAACCCAAGGAATATAGTGGAGGGATAAACCATATGGAAAGACCACTAAATCCTTTCAGTAAGGTAAAAGGTGATAGAAGAAGGGGGGTGGGGGGAATGCCAGCTATGGATCTGTGGTTTCTGCCCAATCCAGGATGGTTAAATGTTTCTAGATCCAACCCAAGAATGTTCAATTTGCATTTTCACCATCATTCAGGGATCAATAACATAATTCCAAGGGCACTGAAATTAGAGGATGGGATGGCTAGATAGCTCTGTCCATTCCCATGGTTCCTAAGACAGCAGCTTTAGTTATATTGTTCTTAGCTACAAGTCCTTCAGTGTGCACAAGAATTTTTCCAATCTTTTTTCTTTGATGATCTCATATTCATCATAATTTGAAATGAATTTAATTGATTTTTCTTTCATCTGTGAGACTTTCCAACTGCATCATTCCCAATGCCTGGTTTGATGTTTTCAGACAATTAGTTCAATAAGGGAAGTAAATAAGTAAGAATATCAAATGTAGGCCGACTCAACTACCACATAAAATCAATAGTGTAAAATAGTTGACGTCCATTTGTTCTATCTGAATTATTTAGACTGCTTTCCTAAAGGCAAACAAATATCTTATTGGAATTAACAGAAGTTGTGTTTCACAATTTTTTTCAACTCTTTTTAATTTAATGGGCATCATTTTGCGAGGACTATCAGTTGCTGCTTGTGTGAGTTTTTGGAAACTTATGGTTTCATGCTATGTTCTAATTGTATTGCATCCTCTCAGCTTCCTTTTGTTCGCATTCAGTTATTCCAAACAATAGGTTCTTCTCCTCCTCTCTTGTGTTCTTATTACATTTTTAAAATATTTAACTTTTAGCTTATTAATGCTTTTAGTGATATATGCAATTTTACCTCACCTAATATTGAAAGATCTGTTCTTCTTATGGTAAGATGTTCATAATAATTTCCTCAGGCACCATTTTTCAAAGGTATCCATTTTTCTTAGTTCAGTCTTTGTTATGGTTTATATTTCACAATCATAGTTGCAACTATGAAAATCATAGTTTTGTAGGCCTAACTGCTTGTGAATTGCGTCCTGAGGCTCTAAGGTTTCTATTTCTTTATATAACAAGTATGATTATGTAAAACAAAAAACAAAATAAAATGATCATGTGCTGATTCTATTTTTAGGCAACTTATACACATGGGATGGTAATATATTAATGCCTTCTTGTCTCCTATGATATTTGGAATTAATGGATGGACATATTATAGAATTGTGTTATGGTTATAGAAACATCAATATTCACTTAAAAGCAATCCCCTGATCTCTTTCTTTCTAACAGTCTAAGCATTGATTAAGCATTAATTAATAACTATAAACTTTCTTAAATCTTAATAATAAAAAATATAAAAATATCTGTTAGTGTTTGAGAACATATTATGCAATAAATTATAAATAAAATAATGAGCTGTGTTATTGACTTTTATATATCAAATTAACTATGCCTGAGATTTTATTTTTGAGTCTCACGTAATATGATTTGCTCTGGAACAATTAAACCAGGTTTCGTGATTCTTGATGTTGGAAGATGTAAAAGGATTAAGAAAAGATTAGAAAGTACCAATAAAGGAGAATATTTGTAGCTCGGAGTTGAAATGAAGGGTCCTTGGTGCTCTCTGAACTTGTTTGATTTCTTGCAGACATTCATTACTCTAACTAGATTAGAAAGTGCATATTGCCTGATGGAGGAATAGTATGAATGGTTTCCTTAAAATTTATTTTAAATAGAAGCTCTTACATTCTCAATTTACGGTTGATTTGTCTTAAATGCATATATATATATGTTCATCTTAGCAACTTATTAATAACTAAGGGTGCCTCTGGAAAAAGTGGAAACTAGGCTATAACGATAATCAAATATTAGAAATAGTGTGCCTAATGAACAGCCTTTTATTTTCTTTATATGATAAAGATTTGTTTTCTATAATCATTCTTCCTATGAATTTTAAATTTCCAACTTGAGACTCTAGTTTTTACAATATTAATTTAATTACTGAGGTGAGAAGAGAGGTTACCTAGTCTGGCAATAATCTACTTGATAAGGGGTAATTCTCACTTGCTAATTTCTTCCGCCCCAGATCTAGTCTACCTAGTCTACATTAATTGTATTTCTTTTAAATTATTCCTTTCAGAAATTATAGCCATCTTGTCAAAGGATGTAGGATTCATGATAGTTCAGTGAGCGGCGCAGCAACTAGAGAAAAATAAAAGGAGGGAATTATATACATGAAGACCAAAAGTGAACAAATAAAGAAAAATCAGCATCCATTTCAAGGAAATGTTCACTCAGCTTTGGAGTAGGGAAAATATGAAGCAAGCAAACAAGGCAGACACTAAAGTGAAGCTCTTCTTTGCTTGAAAGATGACACTTCCATCATCTATTGGCTAACTAAAAAGAAGCCTTGTTCTTCTCTGCAGGGAGTAGTACACCTGTGTACTGACCCGATAAGGTCTTAGCCTGTTTGACTTAGGAAGACTTACCCCTGCTGTCTTCCCCTTGATTGGCAAAGGGCAGCTGCTACTTGGTCTCTGGTGGCTGTGGGTCTTTCCATCTGTCATCCTTGGGGACGCAACAGGTTGTCTCCAGCTATGGTAGTGTTGACTGGATAAGCTGTCTCTTTTCAAACATAGACAGGCCAGAAAGATGCATGGTGGAAAAGCTTTGTCGAGAAGTTCATGAAGCATAGGGATGGCTAGTGCAACACAGCAGGGAAGAGAAGGTATTGGCCACCCTCTGCCAGCTGTAAATAACCAGACATTAGATGGTGAAGTAAGAAAAGAACAGAATTATTAACAGAAAGAGAAAACAAAGTGGCCACAAGAACTGCAAAATTGAAATCATCACTAACTGGCATGGTAGAAGGGGATCAAAATTTGATTCGACATAATTATTTGCAGCACAGCATAAAGAGATAGTAAGCTAATTCCAAAATCTGTGTTTCTGTAAAAATTAGGGAATCTAGTCTCAATCGTATTTAATTGTTATTATCGGTTCACTCCATCAGCTTAACAAATGCAATAGTTAACTATGAAATCAGTGAGAAGCAAAAAAAAAAATCAAGATTGCAAAACTACAATCAAAGGAGGGTTGTGAGCAAGTACAGAAGGTTATCCATTCACCCCAAGTCCTGCTGATCTTCCTCATTGTGTTAGGGAGGGATGTTCATGGGAAGGATGAGCGTATGAGTGTGTGTCAAGAGTATATAGTCCCAGCCAGGTCACCCAAGGTAGGAAGGTCATTCCAGCTGTGCAGCTAAAGCAAACAAGCATCTGTTTGGGCAGCAGTGATACAAGAAGATATTGGAAGCAAACTATCACTTTATTGACAACAGCACAGGCATCATTTCATACTGCATGGAGAAAGGCAGTAATAAATTGCTCCTGTATTTTACCAAGAGAATCACATGAAGACACAATTCCACCATAAAGGAACCGAGAATCAAGAAATATGCTGCAGACTAGCACTTGGTAGGGTAGCAATGGCCTGGAAAAGATATTCAGAGCTGGGATCTGTTTGTATCTACAAAAAATAGAGAATTGTTCAAGCAATGGATTTTCCCATGACAGTCTGTAGAAGTGAAAGTTTGACTTTGAAGAAGCAGGATAGAAAAAGTATTGATCTTTTTGAACTTTGATGTTGGAGAAAACTCTTGGACAATACCACAGATAGATAAGGGGAAACAAAAGGATCATCAAACAAATCAACCCACTCGAGACACAATGAACAAACTCAAATTATCTTACTTTGGATACAGTTTGTGAAGTCCTAATTCTCTGGAAATGTCTACAATGCTTGGAAAAGTGGAAGAAAGGAGGAGAATGAGTAGCAACAAGCTGGAATCAGTTACAAGTGCACTATTGGTTGAAGGAAGGATCAGGTTAAAGAAAGATTATCATGGAGAGAAGCTATCAATTAATCAGTAAGAGCTGAATTTGTTTGATGACATATAATCAACCAATCACAAAGGGAGAGGGCTTTGATTGCACAGGGAAAAGGACCATCTTAATTTTTTTTAACTCTCCTGACTTATCTATGAAATCACTACTGAGATTTATTCAACAATACAACAGTGTGTGAACTGAAATTAAGAAGATTAAAACATTTTTCTGCAATTTTTTCTGTCTCTCTCCCTCTGGTCCTTTCATTTACGCTAGAAGATGTTTGTGGTCAAAGATGGAAGCTTTCCATGTGTCTATAATTGGATGTTCTTTTTTTCCCCAGGATTAGCCTTGAGAAACTTGCTGGCACATCATCTCTAAGCTTAACAGTCTGGCTTCATCTGTAACTCTGCTCCTTGGGGAAAAGAAAGGTAATTTGTTTCTAGAAAACAAACTAATGCTACTCTTGCTATTCCCACAGGATTCTCCCATGCAACCAACTATGCTTGGCAAATCTATTAACTATAGGCTACATTTTAAACGATGGACATAATTGTCGGTTAGCATTAACTATAGCATTTCCAATCAAATAGTGCAGGAAATGGAGAAAGGATCATGGATGAAAGAAAAGGGAGAAGAGAGGCGTTGAGCATTTTTATTTATCAAATCAAAGGCTCAATTATGAAATCTCAGTGTTTTGTGGAAGGAAGGAAGGAAGGAAGGAAGGAAGGAAGGAAGGAAGGAAGGAAGGAAGGAAGGAAGGAAGGAAGGAAGGAAGGATTCTTTTAAAATAACTGGTTTGCAAACATGATATTCAGTCTAACTGAAGCTGATTATCTTTCCAAATGGTTACTAAGGTATGATATAATATCTATATTAGTAGCTCAAAATGCTAATTCCAAGGCTGCTGTTGTCCTAATATTGAAAATCTGGTGAAGAAGGGTGAACATAGGCTGTTTTCTCCTTCATGTATACCTCATGGAAATCTGATGGTCTGAAACAAATCTACCATGTTGTATCTGCTTTTACTCAATCTGTTAACAGATTTCTCATTCTCTGGTTTAGGATATGATTTTGAGTTGTTCAAAATTGCTTGAGAATACTTCCCGTGAAAGCATGCTGGAAACATTCCATGACTGCTTCCCTTTTCTAAAATTTTATTGTTCTCTGTTTTCTCCTCCCCCACTTTTGGAATCCTCTCCAGGGGTCCAGATTGAAGGGCAGCTTGTAAAGCGTGCACAGTGGCAAATCGCAGTCGACTTGCCAGGGCATTCTAAGGAACATTTTTAAAAAATGTTTTCTTGTTTTTGCTTTTTTAAAATGCTTTGCTATATTTTTATTTGAAATCTGTACTTACCAGACGAAACAATTTTAAAAATGCAAGCAACACTCTATCACATCCAGGGTTAAATATGGTTTGATTCCCTGCAGGGAAATTGAACAAGATCTCCTCAGTAGTGTAAATCAAAGTTTCTTGATTTACTACAATGGAGTTAACACTGATTTATACCAAGAGCAGATCTGCTCTACATATGTAGCTTAATTTTGCTCACTGCATAAAGCTCTTAAGATGCTTCTTTAGATTGTTCATGAATTGCCGTAAATATATGCTATAGGCACAATGAAAATTATGGTAAGATTTAATACAATAGAGTGGCAGATAGAATTAGTTCTCTGATAAATGAACCCAGAGCAAAGATAAATGATAGATCATTAGACTGACAGACCAATAAATAGTTCAGAAATATAACTTGCTCAGTGTATTGTGACATTTTTCCCATTGTTTTCAAATTTGTGATATACTAGAAAAAGACAGCCAAAATCGTACAGCTCATGTTATGAGAAGTATTGAATTATTCCCAAGTATCTGATCCTCATTCATTATTAAATGATGTACCAGACCCCCCTGAGCAGTTATATTACTTTCCTAACTATTTTGAAATAAGACAAAAAGGCATTTCTTAAAATCATCATCAGGGCTTGTGAGGGGCAGGGGGCGGGGCAGAAGGGGAGGAGGACAGAAAACAGAAAAAGGAACTGTCTAATAATGAAAATTATTTCACTTCCTTTGGGGAAAACATGGCATAAATTAGATAATCTTTTCCTTAAGAATCCATATGACAGGCCAAAACAGAAGCCATAATCATGTGAAAAGGAATACTTTCTCATTTCCACTCTGGTAATCTTTGGGAATTCCTGGAGGATGGGTGAGGCCCCAGAACATGAGAGAAAAGCAAAATTCATCCCCACCTTCAGAAAGGGAAATCACATACCTATCAATTGGAGGTCTGTCCTGGTGAAGTCCTCAAACTATTAAGTAGCATGTTTCTGACCATAGGGATAGGACAGCTATAATTAATGGGAAACAGCACCACCAATTAATAGGAATCACCAATCAGTAAAACTAGAGCGACCTGCAGCATCCTGGTTCTTTCTACATACCGGTATGTCCAGACTGCATTTCCCAGAATTCCTATTGGCCATGCTTGTTGAAAATTCTGGACCTTACTTTCCTATCCCACAGAACTGTGTTTGGCTGCTTGAACTTTCCCTCCAATTTTAATATAGTATATCCTTATACTTTATATAAAGTATATTTAAAGTATATATAATATATAAAGTAGCTGATCTAAATCAAAGTGTGTGTGTGTGTGTGTAAGTTTATTTTAAGAATGTGTCTATCACAAGCTCTGATAAAACTTAGTTTGGGAAACTGCACTTTTACATTCAAGTACATTTGTTGGAATAAAATTAACATGTGCACTTTTTACAGTATTGCTAGTAAGATATGAGAAATGTTTTGCAGTCAAATGGAAATTCTGTTCTGTCTCATCTCGGTATCCAGCTGGAATCTTTTCTTTCAACTGGAAAATATGACTTTGTGTTATGTTTCTTTTTGGGAAATCATGTACAGCAGAAATGGAAGCAAGGCACAGGTGGGAGAGAAATAGCAGCCTATAGCGTGGGTTTCGGAAAGCTCTCTTGGTAAAGGCTGTCAGAAGCTTGTTACACTGAAATAAATGTTGTTTGGCTTCTATGTTTGCTCCTTTCTGAAAAGAAGACAAAACTAAAACCAGTTTCTTAAGAACAGTTCTCAAATGGTGTCATTGTGACTAATGGTTCTTTTATAACTCAGCTCATCTCTTTAGGCAAATAGCACTCATTCATAAATTCTCCAATTGTCAGACCAACATAAATGATCATTTGTCAAAATGTAATAAATCTCAGGAAGCAGCAAAATAGGATAAGAAGACCTGCTTTTGTTTATTGGGCTGTTTTTTTGGCTATATTGGAGCTGCCAGTCATGACTGGTTAGGCATTGAACTGTTGCTCTGAGCTGTGTAACATTTTGCATTGAAAGCATCCCATGTGTGCATGTGTGCGAGAGAGTGTTAGTGGTCCCCTAGAAAGGGTAGTTGAGTTGTAGAACTACTTTTGTCAGTGCCAGTGTTTCTCCAGATGGCATATTAACCTCTTAGCTTAAACATCTTTTTAGAATTCTTTGTTGGAAGCTCATCTTTGATGTATAATCAGCTGAGCCATTTGAAATCTGTCAAGTCTTCAAGATGTTGCCATGCTTGCTTTTCACATTGGAAACCTTGAGGCCTTGACTCAAAGTTAGGAGAAGCCAATCAATAAAGGATGCCACGCAAGGAAATGTGACTTACATATCCCAGCTAAAATTAGGGTGAAATTCACTGCTTTCTCAGGATGTATTTAACTTTATGAACAAGACCATTTTTAGAATTGCATAGTAAGAATTTAAAGGCTTGGACCCCTTTCTCTTTGACCTATAGTTATTAAGAGAAGTAAAAAAAACCGAACCTCTTGAAATGTTGGCATAAATTTGATATTAGGCGGGAGGTTGGTGAGTGGACTGCTGCAGAGGGAATATAGTGTGACAGATCAACCCACAGTGGCCATTCTACCAGCACTGATACTATAATGGCATTTCATGCAGTGATGCCATAAGCTGCAATCATTCGCCACTACTAATAGCAATTTGATTCATTTAAGCACTCTGTGGGAGTAGTAGGAGCAGAGTTAGGGGAAACAAATCAGGCAATCAAATAGCTCTTGAATGTCCAGCAACTTTACTGATCAAAGCCTACCAATATTGGTCTTTAAAATCAGAGTAATGATAGCCATTTCAGTATTCCTTTGCTAGATAGCAATGCTCTTATTGCACAAATAAGCCACTGTTAAATCAGAGCTGGGATTCTATTGCTATACGCCAGGGATGTAAAACTCACGTCATCACAGTTGCGTCACATGATGTATCGGGACTTTTTCCCTTCGCTAAACTGGGTGTGGGCATGGCCAGTATATGACGCATCTGGCCCATGGGCTGGGAGTTTGATAGCCTTGTTATACGCACATTACATTTGCTCCCATGTATTCAAGTGCAAAAACACACCATTGACTTTTGGAAAGTCTTGCAGAACATATAACACATTACTTGGCTACAGGTGAGATAAGAAAAAATACTATTTTTGTTTATATTATATAAAGGGACAAAAATACAGAGCACAAGTTTAAAAGAATATTAAATAGTTTTATTTAAAAGAAACAACAAATCTAAACAGCAAAATAATCCATCACTTGGTTACAAGTGAAATTAATTCAATTTTAATTGATAATGAATTTGCAAACTGTTAAGGATGCCTTAGAAAATCAGTCACTATTTTAAAAAAAAGAAAGAAAGGGGTTTGAAAACCATTCCCCTAAGCTAAGATGTGGCTTTTCTTGAGGGCAGGCATTTTTAAACAATAACAGTGAAAGGGAGGAGTCAGGTTTAGAAATGGAGGAGAGATGCTTATCATAAAAGGCAATTAGAACATATTATGTATTAATTCTGGTTGTAATTCAACAATTACAGCTCCGGCAGATCTTTTATTCCTTTTAATTGGCTTTGCTTACAAATTGGTACACACACACATACATGCCACACACACTCACATACAACAGTGCCTGATGAACATCACTTGCAGAATCTTATTAAACTGTTCCCAGACATATTTTATTTCATCTTTTACTGCATTGGTCTTGCTTTGGATCTTACAAACATCTGATTAGAGTTACCTTAAAACTTAGGAATTTATGTTAGAGATGAGACCAAATAATAAAAGGAAAAGGCTCTGATGACAACAACCTTGAACTTTTAAGTAAGTTCAGATCTGAATTCAGATTTTACAATGGGCCCCATTCTCTTCTTAAAACAATTTTACAACCAAAGACTGTAGCAACAGAAAATGTTCAGCACCACATTTGTGCAGTTCCTTTTAATTATTCCCTTCTAGTATTTTTCCCTTTATATTACTTTCCCCCCCCCTCCATCAGGCAACATTCCTTGAGTGATATGGCATTCAGGCTTCTTCTATGGAAATTAACTTGGCCTTAACTGAAATGTGCTTATGCATTTCATAGTATACAAATGGTGCATGGAAAAAGAACGGTAAGATATGGAGTGCTCCTCATCGTGGCTGGCTGGACAATTCTGGGAGTTGAAATCCAGACATCTTAAAATTGTCAAAGTTGAGAAACCTTGCTCTGTTCCGTCACTCCCACAAACAAGTTGACAGCTCAGGATGCCATCAGCATGTCTCTTGTTTGTGAGCAGTGCCTTTTTTGTCTTCAGAAGAAGTCACCCTCAGACAATGAATTTACCACTATGATAAGAAAAGCTGTCAATAGTTACCACTGGAATTTAATATTGTTTGCACCTGCAATTTCTAAACATAAGGGGAATCCTGCTGGATCAGGTTGAAACTCTATCTGGTCCAGATTCTATTTCCATGATGGCCAAACAGAAGAGTATAGGAAGTACACAAGCATAACTTCAGGGAATTATGTTTCCACCAGCAACAACAGTCAGATGGCTTAAACAGCAAAATAAAAAGAACAATGTGATAAAATTAGAATACACTGAAAATTTAATGAAATTGTCTCAATCGGTTACTGGAAAAAAGGAGAGCATAAGTGAATGTAGAATTGCAACCACAGTGCTTTAGTAAATGCTTATATTTCATGACCTTAGTCCCAAGCTGTCTATTCCTAACAAATTAGGCCAACTAAATTGGTGTAATCTTCGTCAGCCATTGGCTTGGAGACAAGTAGGAGTAGGACCAACTAAATTGACAATAATTTGTTTGGATTGAGTTTCTTAATTGGACAATGAGTGTTCAACAATTGTGAAAGATAAAGTTGCAGGCATCAGAAGTGGAGTGGAATAACTTTATTAAAACTGCAAAACTGCAACTAAATTAAGATCTGAAGGGAAAGTCTAAACCCTAAAAAGAAACGCATGGGAAACTGGTTGACTTTAGCCAGTTGCCTTGGCTTAAACCTGATCTAGTAAAGGAGTTGGCAGCTGTAGCCTTCACCAAAATAGGCAGATAACCAGATGGTCTCTCCACAGCAGTCGCTCTCCTTTGCTCAATGCTACTACTTTTAGCATCCCTGACTGTACCCGTTTGGTATAGTACTGGCCTTGCCTGGGTGAAACTATTGCACATCTTTTTGAGCTTCTAGATTATTTTGTGCAAAATATTCAATTAATCTTCTGTGAGAAGGGGAAGTGCTTTAATGAAGGAGAAAGTGACCCAGGTTCATATAGTAATCAGGATAATTGAGAAGAATTAACTCCTTCCCAAGAATATGAAGACTGATATTTCCAAAGAGCTAGTGATGGCTGAGAAGATATGTGACCTACCCTGCCCACTCTACAAAAGTCAGGCCAGCCCTCTACTATAGTTTTTCAGGAAAAACCCAAACCAGAGTATCTGACACATACATCTACAACCTATCCCCCAATCTGCATGCATTTCTGTGCACATTCTTTATTATTCCTAACAAGGCATGTTAGCTGACATCATGAAACCACAACTTTTGACTGCAGGGTTATATATGACCCACCCAAACTTTTTTTGAAGCCCCCGAGCTCCCTCTTAATGCAATTTCTGATCATTGCTGCCTGCCTTATTGAGACCAAAATACATAAACACTGTAGCATAAGCCCTAAATAACATGGTTATAAGAGAGCCATTAAAACTGCCCCACGTAAAGGTCTAGCAGAAAAATAGGCTGATTCCACCCTATACAAGATATTCTCTTTTGTCCATGCCACTTTGTACCAGTATTACCTCTTCCAAGTAGCCCTCATCCTTCCAACAAGTGAATGCATCCATCCTACATTCTGGAAGCTGTAGCACATAGACTTCTTGAGAATATCAGATTAGGGAAGGCTTACTATCCTTTCTTGTTTTCCAATGGGTCTACTCCAGACTAAATTATTTGGAATTTTGACATCCAGTGCTGTACACAATATTTAGTATATTAAAGTAAGAAATATTGAAAGATTCATTTGGAATTCCATTATGTACACATATATCTACAACCTATCCCCCAATCTGCATGCATTCTTTATTTTCAAACTTTATTGGAATTTAGTTTGAAGTATCACACAAGCATGCAGGGATCCTTCCTCCAATCCAGGGGTGTCAAACTTGCAGCTCACAGGCCGGATGTGTCATGCGCTGGCCAAGCCCACCCCCAGTTTAGAGAAGGGGAAAAAGTTGCGATAAGTCACATGATGATGTGTCGTCACACGTTTGACACCCCTGCTCTAATCCAATTCAAATATATGGTGAGCCCATGCTTGGCTTTTGAAGACGGCAGAATAGCATCTCAAATACAGACTTAATGCTCAGACTGTTACTGATTTGCATATCAGATCACCCAGCAGAAAGTAAATTGGTCTTTCTCTGTGCTGTGATTCGAAAGGGTTATATGCTCAGTTAAGTAGGGAGGGGGGGTTGCTCCATGGATGAATGGAAAAGCTCTCCCCCTATCCTCATTTTCAGCAGTAGGAGAAAACTTTAAATCCAAGGAAAAATCCTTTGGTACCCTGTTCACAATGTTTATCCCAGTGGGGTACGATACAGTATGTGAAATGGCTGTATTTCACAATAATTATGAAAGAGAACAAACATATGGAATAAATATAAGGCATAACAAAAAACAGCAGTGTAAGTTTAAGTCAACCACTGAGTCTGTCAAAACTAGTAACTTGTTTACTGCGGAGAAGTCAATGAGTTAATAGGTCAAACGGATTTGGCTTTGCCTGCATTTAGATTCTGGTCTAAGAGTATATGATTAAGCCACTTGGCTAAAGCTAAGCAGGTGTGAGTCTAGCCAATGTTCAATAGCAGCAGCCTGGGCCTGGGAATCTCCTTGATGTCCATGGCAGAAGGAAGGAAGAATATCAATCAGGAGACCTCAAAAGCGTGGGGCTGCAAATGCCAGAATCTCCATCCTTTGGCCTTGCCGACAGAGGCTAGTGAGGATTGTAGTTCCCCGCCATAAATGTGCTGTGCTTGCAATCCAAGGCCTATTTATTTGTAAGCCCCACTGAACTCAGTAGTGAGCTCAAGTTAACTCTGTGGGATTTCCTGCTAAGTAAATATATATTGGACTGTGCTGTGAATGAATGAAATCATGTTGTCGGTTCCCTGCTCTCTCTTGCAGCGCTTCTGCTGCAGATCATTGCCTTCTTTGCATCAAATAGCCAGTTTTGAGTGGAAATGCTTTAATATGCATGGTGGGGAAGTTATTGCTAGAGAAGGGAAGGAAGGAAAACAGGCAGACAGACATGATGGTTGGTGAGCAAGCTCCAGGAGGGTTTTTAAAAATCTTGGTGGGAAAAAGTAAAAAAAAAAAAAAAAAGAATTACCATTGTGTAATGTGTAAAATATTAACCAACAATGATAGTGGCACTTGTCTGGGTTTTTATTTTTTATTTTTAGGGCTGAAGCTCTAAAGATACCAGATATCATTGTACCTCTTAAAAAAGGACGTGTTTCCCTTTTTTTTTTAATTTCATCTAAAATTTGGGTCTTTCCCAGCCTTTGAAATCTTAGCCATTTTTTAATGTGCAAATGTGAAAGGAGACTGGGAAGAAAATCCATTTCAGGCATATGCAGCTCCATAAATTATTTTTTGTGGTTGAAACAGTATTCGCTTGTGTCATGAGTCGAACATCCCCCTTTATTAGAATGCTATTTATTGCCACCAGCTGCAGCGCTCAGCTCAGAAAGTTCTTGACACCAGTGATTGCTTTCAGCACCAATGCTTCCGGCTGCTAACAGGGGCTTCTCTTTCCAAAGGCAGCCACTCTTTGTAAGCTTTTCCTTCTGGTGCACAGACACCTCCTGTCATTGTTATCCAGGAGCTTTGATGGGGGATGGGCCTAAACCTTTTGATGTTCGGGCATCATTTGAGCTATAAGATTTCCTCCCTAGCATCCATGACATATTTGCTATCAAATGTGTCCAGGAATGTCAACCCATCAGCAATGGATTCCTTTTCTTGCCTCTAAAATTAATACCAGCGTATAAGCAAAAGGAGGGCATGTTGTTGTACCAGGGACAAACATTACAGAAAGAGTGACTAATATAGGTACAGACACTTGTTGACCCCTCTTGCATCTCCAGTCAAAAGCTAGATGTAAAAAATGGCTTCTCCGAAAGACCATTATTAGCCTTGCATAAAAAAAGCAGTCTTGCTGTTTTCTTGTCTATATTGGCTGCTAAGTTAAGAAACCAAACAGGCATGAATCAAGACTGGAAGAAGTTGGCATTTAATATAGAGAACAGTCTCCAGATAGATCTTGAAAGGAACTTGTATGTATTCAGCATCCAGGGATAAATGTTACCTACTCTTTTACTTATGCACATCTCTCTATAGCATTGCTTTGAAAACCTGTCTTTTTTCATCCACAGTTATGGCCACGGTGCAGAGTTGGACGATACTGTCACCTGGGAGGAGATGTACATGCTGTTAATATACAATTGCAAGCCATTTTGGTGTAATGGTTAAGACAATAGTCTAGAAACTAGGAGATCACGAGTTCTAGGGCCACATTAGGCACAAAGCTAACTAAGTGACCTTGAGCCAGTCATTCTCTATCAATCCTAGGAAGGGAACAATGTCAAACCATTTCCAAAAAATTTGTGGAAAAAAAATGCAGGGATTAGCCCAAGCAGTTGCTAAGAGTAAGCCCTGGTGCAGAACAACTCTGGTTAAAAACGCAAAGCACAAAACATATAACTATATGACAGCAACTGTTCTGTTGCTCTGACCATATGTTAGGCATGATTGCTGGTCATTTCATATGGATTTTATGTTAATGAATTTCAGTGAAAACTCTTCTTCTAGTCTCTAAAAATGCAATGAGTCTAATGGAGAATTTGGGTGGGGATGTGGTTTTCTTGCTTTGTTTTATTATTGGCATGTATTTTTTTGTTACTGTTATACTCTGATATGAGGATTGCAATTAAAAAATCGTCAAGTTCAAGTTTTAGTCATAAAAGACTTCTGGCTTTAATTATGAGTATTTCTCTTACACCAAAACATCTACTTCCTGACATCTGTTTTAGCAAATGCACAGAAATGGTAAAGAGGATGAAAAGCTATTTCCAACTAATTTGGATCATAGAGCAGCTAATCAGTCACACAAAATAAAAGGAATTCCAACATGAATATATGGAGCTCTTGAGCAATACACATACGGCTGTATCTAAGGAAAATAATTTTATACATCTGTATCAAACCTTTAACATATCTGAACAATTATTGAAGGAAAAATAATTTGCCTGGGTTAATTCTGATACTAACAGCTATTTGCATAATAAATTATCAAAATGTACTGGAGATGTCTGACATAAAGTTTTCTTTTGAGAAATACAGAATGTCTTAAAGTAACAATGAAAAGGGTCCATCAAGAATAATTTTTCAGTAATGCAGAATGTTATGTCCTGCCTGAAGTTCACGTTTACAAAGATTTCTTTTTTGCTGTCAAGAAAAGTCAGGTCTTGGTGTAATATACTTCGGTGTCTGCAACTGGGTGTAACTTGGAAAAAAATGTGGGGAAAACTGATGTACTGAATCGTGTATGCTACAGTCCTCTACTAGATAGAAGAAGTAGCTACTAAGATTTATATTTGTGGATACTGATGAAGGTAATATAAAAACATTTTAATATATTTTAAATAAAGTTATTTTAAAAATAAGTTGAATTGTCATGATTAAAGGAATCAAATTTGTCAATTCAAATCAAATCAAATTAATGGAAGACATTCCTGAAAAACTATCAGAAGCAAACTCTTACTTTGTATTAAAACTAATATTCTTCAGTTATGCCATTAGCTATAGAAGGTCAGGCTGACCTGCACTAACCAATAAATCAATGATCAGGTATCAGGTTAGTTGTTTAAGACCATTGAAAATTATTGGTACACAGGTTGAATTTTTTTTAAAGAGGTAACCACTGATAGGAGGGGGAAGGAAGGAAAGTGAAGGGGATCTTTTTGGTAATTGGGCATTAAAAATAGTTATTGAAATTTAAGTGACAGTCTTGTGGCATATCTTACAATGAAGTCACTAGTAACCCCATTGATAGTCTTAACTCCACTGCAATGGCTTCCCCAATGAAATGATTGTACAATAATGGAGATAATAGTAAAATGTTTATTCCAGTGCAGGTTATTGTATAAATCCTAGTACACCACAAATTCAACAAAAGCATTTACATTTGAAATCCAGGAGCCATCTAAACTTTAGACATTGCTTTAGACCCTGCACATTGCTTTTATTGTCTATAAAACCTATTAATTTTAAAATAAAACAACAGGGATCAATTTTGAGTATCAGAACTAGGTGCCTCTTTGTTTCACACACAGAAATCCATTCAAAGTTTTCTTTATTTCAGAAATCTAATTTAAAAGGCCTGGATGCATTTTTACACTATTAAGAACCAGAACTTTGTGCAGATCTATAGCAAATAACTCCCAAACCAATAGATCCTATCAGTTATACTTCCCTGATCTAGACCAATCTTCATATACTGAATTTGCTGTACCCACATGACCCCTAACAAGTGTTTACTTGTCCTCTTAAACATCTGCAAGGAAATTGATTCCACTGCTTCCTTAGACAGCTATTATTACAGTAAAGAATTCTGACTGGTATCTAATCTTAGCCCACATTCCTGCTCTTTAAACCAACTGCCTCTTGTCCTCTTTTCCTAATAGATAACAATTGTTCTCTAACTTCTTTGCGGCACTTTTCCAAATATTTGAAGAAAGAGATACAAATTCTCTAAGGTCACTTTTTTTCCCTAAATTAAATATTAACTCTTCTATTGTTAATCTTTCTTGCTTTGGGAGAAGATAGTTCATTGTTTCTTGTTTACACTTTTCAAATGTTGTATAGTAAACAATAGAATGGCCAAAACTAACACTATTGGACACTTACCTTATATGTCTTGCAGTCCTGGATTTCAAGGGGTGGATCTAGTCTACCTTCTAAAATGAATGTGATGCCATAATATAAAACAATTTAATACAAATTTTAATGTACTGTATTCTCTTTCTTCTTTGTTTGATATGCCATTATTCCATTATTTTATATAATCATTCTAAAGCAGTTAAGACTTTGGTTAAATACTTGCTCATTAACAGTAAGATTTAAGATCAATAAAATGCTCAAGTGCTCTTATCAGTGAAATGCTAGGAAGTTAATCCAAGCAGGTTGACTGTCTGACCTGGGCATTTTATGGCTAGGAGGCCACATCTGGCCCCTTCAGTTGTCCTTGCCTAGCCCGCATGAGGTCAATTAGAAATTAAATTTAAATAAAATTATACCATGGCACACGAAACAATTGCATTGCTTTTATTTTAAAGGTGTTTTTTTTTCAATTTATGTTTGTGCATGTGTGCCTTCACATCCTTATTGGTTCAGCTCTCCACAACAATTCCAGTTTCTCATATGGATCCTTGGAAAAATTATTTGCCCACCTCTGGTCTAAGTAAAACTTTTGTAGGAAAGTAGAAAGTTCCTTGAGATTACAATATAATCGATCGAGGAAAGTCCTGTCCCAATTACAGAATTCACCAGGAAAATCTTTACTGATGAATCTATTTCAGAAACACAAACTTAATCTGTTAGCTAACAAATAAAATAAAAGAGAGATTATATCTAATTCTGGGTTTATTGGTGAGACTGAGAAAAAAAAGTCAATTACCCCCACTCTTATATTGAAATTAGCAGAATATTATATAAGGATAAATGCTCATAAGATTGCTTAAGCAAACTTCTACTTTAGCCCGTATGTTCTGGATTTGGGACTATTTTGCTGAGATGGTGTGTACATATCACCCAATAATAGTATTTAACAGAACAGAACATAGTATTAAAATTTGACTATGATTAAAATCTGTCATTGAAAATCTGACTACTAAACAACCTTTGGGGAAGGTAACTAAATTCCACATAAGTTCTTTTCTTTTTGGTATGGACTGGATTGTTGCTCCTTGGTGAGTATGAAATTATAATTATTATCTATTTGTTATGTCTGAGAACATGTCTACGGTTAAATTTGTGAATCTGGAAGTCATACCCTACACCACCTCATTCTATCTCGTGGCTAGTTCTCTGAATACCTTTCTTCATAGGCTGCAATGGCAGCAGCTCATTCATCATCACTGCAGAGAAACGGTAGAAGGGCTCTGCTATTCCAAATTCCAAGCAAGACCAAATGACTATGCTGACTAGGAGTCCCCCGTGGTTTTTACTTTGCTGGTCAATGCCAATTATAGGGAGTGGTGGTCATCTCCGTTTCAAGGCCATTGATCCAGCACTGTCCAAAGACATTTCCATTGTCATGTGGCCAACATGACATCACAAAGCGCTGTTACCTATGCTAACTATGAGATTATGGAATTTGAAGGTTCCATACCAGGTTGGGAAAGGTTGAGATTCAGAAATTCTAGTCAAATCCAATTTTGCCCATTCTGGTCTTAACTCATTAATCAGATCCTGACATTAGATTTTTCTAGTCCTAACTACATTCAAACAGGGCTCAGTATTTTCAACCAAAAAGTTGATACTGTTTCTTTTGATGTTCTCTTGCTTCTTCTCCTCTACTATCTGAATCCCTTTCCCAAGATTCCCAAAATCTTCAGGTGCTTTAAACTATAGCTGTTCTTAGCCTTAGCCAGATTGAAGCTTGGGCCCATATTTAAATCTGCCATTAGATGCTTATGACTAAAATGTACTTATGCCTGAACTTTTCACCTTCTTGTTGCTTTGCTTGCCTTGCCTGATACTGGTATGTAACACTGATTGATAGGGATTGCAGAATTATTGTTACCATACCTGCTATAATTGAAAACGGCTGTGCTCACAGGAGCTATTATGTATTTAGTGTTATTATATTTATGATAACAATATGTTATGTTCAAATATGAACGTTCGTTCTGATTGCATGGAATAGCTGCTTCATTAGAGAGATAAATGAACTGTGTTAAAGTTGTTGTTGTCTTGTGTGTTGGGCATGTTCGGTACCCCAGACATGTCAAAATGCAATATCTCTGGAAGTAAGACAAAATAGCCATTGGATAATGTCAAACAGTTAGCAGTGGGACAGTAACTTAGAGTTGAGGCTGACTTTTAAAAATCTGTGCTTTAAGCTATATGCCAAGTGTCAAAATGTGGCCTTTGGCCTGCCTATCTGGAGAAACACAAAATGGGAAGGGTGCCCCACAGTAGAGGTGCCCAATTCTCCATCCTGGTACCTGGTATCACCCATTGGTAACTGAGTTATGTAAGCAGCATCCATGCATGCAAAACCATCCCTTCTCACCACTGCCACTCAGAGGCGGGCTGCACTTGTTTGGCAAGTGGTTCGCTGGTCGTGCCCACTTTGGGGCTGAAACAAAGCTACAGTGAGGCAGCTGATGGATTAAAGCAGTCCTGGTGAGTGTAGCAGGGGCGGTGCGGAGGGGGGGGCAGTG
>JANHFL010007646.1:31040-41561 GCA_032468155.1 Oxyrhabdium leporinum
AACCGCCCCGAGTCTTCGGAATGGGGCGGTATATAAATGTAAAAATAAAATAAAATAAAAATAAAAAACTAAAAGACAGACCCCATTCTTTTCAGTCATGTAGGAAAACTCAGATTTAATTCCTGGCATTTCAGATACTTTTGGTAACACATAATATGACATTAAAGTCTATGTCCAAGTACAAATGGAAATCTTTGCTTGATAGAAGCCAGTTTCCTGTATTCTGAAACTGAAGCAGAGGCAATGGCATGTTTAAGGCATTGAGAAGAAGCAAAATTTACAGTGCAGTGGCAATTTGTAGTGTCATTCAGAAGGGAAAATTACTAAATATACTGATTACATATAAGTAAAATGCAACTGGATATGGTGGTTTATGCTGAGTCTTATGCTGCCCAGGAATAAGTGGGTGAATTCAACATAAAAACTATACTTTGAGGACTGTGGTCTTTGCTTGGCCTGAAAAAAATGTGTATGCCTCATTTATACCTGGCACTAACATCCTAGTATAGTAGGCAATCTGTTACTTTCCAGAACTTTTGGACAAAAAATATTTAATTTACTATTAAAATGATAATATAGTTCACTAAAACTGTGATTCTACTGTAGCTGTGCATGTAAATAGTTCAAGTTCAATCCCCAGATAAAGTTGGGTAGCTGTTTCTTAATCATAAGATCTTATTTTAATTTTTTATTGTTTCAAATTATTCTTAAACTTTTTTTTATTATGCTCTAAGCTTCCCCTCTTCCCAGAGTTGCTGTAACAGAGAGATGGGTGGTGTATATGTTAAATAAATGAATGAATGAATGAATGAATGAATGAATGAACGAATGAACGAACAAACAAATGAGTTGGAAGGGACCTTGTAGGTCTTCTATCCCAATCCTCTGTTCAGGCAGGAGACCCTATATCATTTCAAACAAATGGCTTCGTGAAAATTTCTTCTTGAAAACCTTCAGTGATAGAGCACTCACAACCTCTGAAGACAAGCCATTCCACTGCTTAATTGTTCTCATTGTTAGGAAATTTCTCCTAGGTTGCTTCTCTCTTTGATTAGTTGCCATTCATTGTTTCTTGTCTTGCCTTCTGTTGCTTTGGAAAATAGGTTGACCCCGTCTTCTTTGTGGTAGCCCTTCAAATATTGGAACACTGCTATCATGCCATCCCTAGTCCTTCTGTTCATTAGACCTACCCAGTTCCTGCAAAAGTTCTTTATATGTTTTAGCCTCCAGTCCCCTAAGCATCATTGTTGCTGTTCTCTGCACTCTTTCTAGCATCTCAACATCTCTTTTATATTATGGTGACCAAAACTGGATGCAATATTCCAAGTGTGATCTTATCAAGTGATTGTCAGCCAGTCTTGTTCTGAACGAGTTCTATTCCAATGTGGTGCAGTGATTTAGATGTTAAACTGTGATTTGGGAGATTCATCCTCTATTTCTTCTTTAGCCATGAAAGGTCCTTGGGTAAGTCTTTAGGCCAGTTATTCTTTTTAGGCCCAATTTAACTTACAGGATTGTTCTTGATTTCATATTGAATTTACATAAAAGTGTATACCAAATAAAAATACTGCTATAAATACTTCTGTTAATGGTCCAGTGAAATGACTCAGTATAAAACTTTTTTTTAATGTTTCCATCATTACACAGACATCAGCTGTGCCTAATCTATCACTTATCTAATATAGAGATGCATTATTATTGTATAAGAATCCATTTGTCTCCATATTCTTAAGTGATGCAAAGTTGAAAATATTCAGAAATATTGATATCTTCCAATACCTTGCAGATTAAGACAGCAGTATTAAATTGCAATAGATAATATTTCCAGTGTCTATATTGAGTATTTATATCCTGTCAAACTTGATTGTACACTCCTACATTGTCCAGTGGTCTTTGCAGATAAAATCAACTTCCCCCTCCTTCAAATTAAGTTAGATATGAAAGAGAATTCAAACATAATAATCTTAATCATATGTTCTTAAGTGTCTTCACACAATACTTCAGAATTTAAATCTGAAATCTAGCATGCTGATTTTTAGGGAGTGGGAGGAGGGGAAGTCTGGTCTAAATATTCTTTGTAAAACCTATTCAATTGAAAGATAGAAACATAAGCATTAAATGGAACATTACCTAGGAAAATCTCATTGTGAAAGTCAAAATGAGAGTACAGAAAGAAGTCACTTGCAGCATCATGCAATTACTGATTCCTTCTACAGTTTCATTGTGGGTATCTGTTAAAATATATTATGAGGCAAATTACCAAAGACACTGTAGTGTGTAACAATTATATTACAATGTGTGTTACAGAGGGAAGCCATTTCAGTACCAGTAGTAGGGTAAAACCAAACTAATTTGATGACAAACACAGTTGTAAGATTGTCAAAAATGAGAGAAACAAAAGAAATTAAATACAAAACACCTTCCTTCAACATCAATTAAATTTCAGTGTCTTAAGGATTTATGTCAGACCCTGAATGCTAATTTGGAGGGGAGTATTTTGTTAAATAATATACTTGTTGAAAATGAGGTAAAAAATCTGCTTATAATAGGACATCTATTGTTCTGACAGTACTGTATTTATTTATGTATTATAAAACTAATCAAGCTTTACCCTACATCACAGGTAACTGGAGATGATGTCCCAATCATATCGTTATTAATAGAATCAACACTTTGTCTTCTTATTACTACTGATAGAAACATTACCATATTTACTCCACATTTACACTTTTCACAGCCTTGGAGACTTGCTTGCTTGTCACAATTTTGGCTCAATACTTCTCAAAACATGGACTACCTTGGAGAGCTGAATAAATTTGCCAATTAAATAGGACACTTCTGAGAACTGGTTGATCCAAGAGATGAAACATCAACTCTCTCTGTCCTAGCAATTGTGCTGTTCCACCCCTCCCCGCTGAGATTCAGTAGATAATCATTTATATTTCCATCACCTGTTTTGATGTTTTATATTTTCTAAATTCCAACTTCCCCTTCTGAAAATGTTCTTCAGCTGAGGCCAAGAAAAAAAAAATACAACCAAATGGAAGTAGTCTAATTTAGGATGTTATATGATCCTATTCTTCTTCTCATTTTAATTCATTTAAATATTTTCCTGAACTAGATGTGCAGGAAGGAAACTAATCTTCCCCTATTGCCTTTTTAAAGAAAATTCCCATGCTGGGAGTGAATCCCTGGAATCATTCATGTAATCACTGTGGGAGTTAGCTGTATGTAATGATGACTCTTTTGGAGTCTGAATGAGTTTCCAGAACAATTTTGTGAAGATACTGAACAGCATGGATCCTACATGATCCACCATATAAGGGTCTTGCCCATGAAGAAATAAATGTTTGTAGTTCCATCTTCTTGCCAAAAATAAGAGGTGTTATATAGGAACTATTTAGCAAACATGCTAAAAATGTTTGACATTTCACTGTTATATTATTATATTGTTCTCATCTCAAGTCACCTTGAGAACTCTGTTGATGATGCAATTTGAAAGCACCATGCATGCATACATATTTATTCAAAGTCTACTTACAGCCATGCTAAGAGGAGTTTTTTTCTAGGGATGATTGAGCTACCTTAATGTATGGGGTTTGATTAGCATAAACACAGCCACAATCTCCTTTCACAAATAAAGAATCAAAATTTAAAAATGTGTTTTATTGTACATGCTTCCCCCCCTCCCCCAATAACTGGGAGAGCCATGAAGAAATGATTTCTAGATCAGAAGAACAAGGTTTACAGTTATGAATCTCATTATACTTAGGTCTAAAAGTAGCAAATTTCTATGCGTTCAAAGTATTTTCTGTTCTTTTCAAGTGAAATGAATATCTGATACCTATCAGAAGAAATTGGATAGAAACATGGCAATATTGACTTGAAGACAAAATTGGCATAGAAGTACTGGATGCTTTTCCATCCTACAATGCTATAATCTATTGTGCAACATCAGTGCTGTGATTTTGCATTAAAGCCTATTTTGCTATGTAAAAACTTTAAAAAAAATTGTTGGAAAAATTCAATTCCAGTATAAAACACTTGGCATTCTGCATGTAGGATCTGTCATATACTTATTGCATTGGCCAGGTAAGCTGCCAACAGACAGTTTGGAAGGATTCTTTTTTTATTACTTTGCTTGTGGGTGGGGAGAAGATTAATTGTTTCAGAGAATGTGGCTGCCCTTAACTTGCATTATGAAGACAAGATGCAATTGCCCTGGCTGGTTTAGTTCAGTTTGGTGCAGAAGGCACAGATGTATCATTCAGGATCCTGTCCAGATTGTACTTCATAAACTGCTATCCTCAGGATTAAACTGGATGCTTTTTGTTTGCTGTGAAGCCATTAAATTCAGTCAATGTCATAAAGTGTATGTGAGAAAATGTTGAGTGGTCAACTGTCCAGGTGTGGAGCAGCTGAGTTGAGTCTGGAAATTGATGGGTTTTCTGCCCACTCACCCATCTCCTCGCCAGAACTGCTGCATCACTGACTCATAGTATGATTGACTCATCCTCTATATCTTTGGAGAGCTGAAAAAAGGCTCAGGTTGCATACTTTTTTTGCCTGGCTCAAAGAAAACACTTTGACTTTTCTGAATTGCTGAATTGCTTGTCATCAGGGTAGACATGGTCTTTCTACAGATTCCTCCCATTATGTTTTGACTTCTCCCCTCAAGACGCCGCTATAGGGCATTGCATGCCCAAACATCTAGATACAAAGATAGTTTCTTCCCCCATGCCATGGCTCTGCCATGGCTCTCTATGTTACAGGACAATGATGTTTTTGTCATGTTTATTAAAATTAAAAACAAGTTAGTAACCAACCCACTAACAAAATTCCCTATCTGCTTTTTATATTTGCTTCAAGAAACTCACTCCGCTACCATTTAGGTGCGACTAAAAACGTTACCTCACTTTGAGCTATATAGTATTAATGATGAGGAAAGGACAGTTGCCTGTGCACTTGTGTTAGGATTTGAACAGGTTGTGTTACTGTTACTGTTTCAGTTTAATTTCAGGTGTCACATTTTTACCATGCATGTAGAAAGTAATTTTTATTACACATTTTCTTTTTATTTTGTTACAGGAAATTATCTAAATAGGAAACCCTTTGATAAAATGCAAAGGATGATTACTTAGATGTTTTCCTTTTCATACAAATAATGTAATGTGAGATCTGTCCAAGGAGTAGCCAGCATATAGTTAGCAGATTAGACCTGTTCCAGAATTATTTCAGGACCAATCAGGTATAGTGAAGCACCATAACTAGGGTGGTTTTAACAGCAGACTAGAAATATTTATTGAAGAGGCAAGGTCTGTCTACATAATCAGGAACATCTACCCTGAGAGACAGGAGGCCTCCAACTGCCAAGTGAAGCAACCACAAAATGTCCTTCTTGAGGCATCACTCAAGAACAAGAAAGTTTTATTTATAAACAAATCAAACAAGAAAGATTTTATTCCAGTATAATCAGAGAAGTTAACTGTCTCCAATTGCTTAGTTTTCCAAGCGTATTCATATCTGATCAAACAGCCCCAAGGCCCAAATGCTTATGTGGATATAAACTGAGAACAAACCCCACTCCTTACTAGCACTAATGATGTCACCTAGTTTAGGTAATGAAACATCTTGCAAGGAAAACAACTAGGAGAGCAAGAAAAACAACCAGAAAGCACTAAGGATTCTTCATTTCAACCCTGAGGTACAAATATTCTCCTTTATTGGTAAAATGTTTATGCCATAATAACAAAATTGTCAACCATTGTAGAAGGAAGATCTAGTATTAGGACAATGGTTACATAAAGGAGGAGTGAGTTCAGAGCAGCAATATAAATGAATCTTTCAGTCAAGACCTTCCCTAGTTCTCACAAAGATAAAGGGAAGCGGGGGAAGCATATTCAGACTTGCAAGATGCTCTTAGAAGAGCTTACAGTAAAAGTAGTACTGACCTACAGGAACCTGGATTCCTGGTCTGATCTACCTTGAAAGATTGGCAGCCAATCTTTGAATGCTGAACTTAGTGATGTTATGTTGTACCTCTATTTATCAGACATTTGTCAGGGTTCCATCCAAGTTCCGCTGGTCCATTCAGCACTCAGACATGATTATATCCAAGTAAGAATTTATAAGACAAACCATGTTGGTACATCTGGGAAAAACCTGAATCTGAAGTTCCAGGTTTTTCCCCACCCAAAAAAAAAAATCAAAGATCTACCTCCCAGCCATACTCAAAGGTCACATTCCTCTCTCCTCCTGGCACTCGTCTTCCAGATGCTGGTCAGTTTGTCCTTTCCTCTCTCGAAAGGAATTTTGTTATGTCTACTTACCCCCTCTAAGTGTATGAGAATAAAGCCCCTCCCTATTTCCCATGTGCTATATGTGGCAGCCGCAGAGACCTAGCAATTATGGCTTCCAAGGCTGACAACAGTTTTATTTGCTTTTTGTTCTAATTATTGTTAGTATTTTAGAACACTATGATTTATAATTTTCCAACTGATTCCGGAATTTGTCTGAAAGAAGGGTAGTTTAAAAATATTTTAGAAAGTTAGAGAGGGAGGGAAAAAGAGAGGTGAACAATTGCTATTAATCCAAGGAAAGTCCCTCTTAAGAGTTAAAAATAAATTGTAGCTCTAATGTTAATTGAGTTTTGAAGGTCTGTACTGCACATTTCAAACTCTTTTGAACCAATTAGAGGCCTCTAAAATGGGAATTATTTAATATTTAAAAAGCTCTTTTGTTTCTCTTTTGGAAATTTTGCTCCTGATGCATTGGGCTCCATTTTGTTGACTGTACTATACCCCTCCATTTTTTTTGTCTTCTTGAAACAGATGGTAGCTATCTATTTTCTGAGACCCACAAAGCATCCACAGAATACAACAAAGATTGCCCAAGGATGATAATACTCCCACAGTCAGCTGTAGCTCTCAGTTCATGTGAATGGTTTGCTGGAAAGCATCTGGAATGGCAGAAGCAGCCATTCTTAATGTCCTTACTGTGAATGTGCAGATGGTTCATTCACTGTATACAGGATTTCCACCGCCAAATTTCATGCTGCTTTGTTTGCCTTGGACCAGCTACACTCAGTCACTTTAGAACTGCTTCTCTTCTAACATTCTTTTCTCTTTTTCTAGGGCAATCTTTAACAGCAGCATTATTTTAAAATAATCATTGTGTCCAGAAGCAAAATGTAAAGCAAAGACAGAAAGAAGCTATCTAGGCTAAACCTCATGTGAGTTCATGAAGAAACACAACATTTAAAGTGAAACATTTTTTATGGAGATTCTTCTTCCTTTTTTTTATTTTACCAACTCAAATTGGGGGAAGGGAAAGCACTTAGAGGAGATTGGATGAAAGGATTAAAGGAGGGAGACAAAGTGCTCAGCTGAGAATAGTGGGATCAGTGGTCAAAGTTTTAAGATGCTGTTGTGATGCCAACTGTTTTTGAAACAATGCTATTTATAAACAGTGAGGTTAATTCTTGCAGAACAACAGAGCAACTGTTCAAAACTCATTACTGTGGATCACTAAATATTCTTTCTTTTTGAAAGAATATTTGTTGCAGTTGTTGCTGAATACCTTGCTGCAAAATTGAGTGGTACATTTCTGTCCTTTCTCTCACAGGGTACAAGTGGATCCATTATAACAGGTCTGACTCTTACTCTCTATCCCATCACTACCCCACCCCTGTTTCCAGATGTTGTATCCTATATGTTCACAGGACATGCTCTATCACTAAATGATGGCTCTTATTCAATAAACAAAAACTTTATATACACCTCAATAATCTTGTCACAAACTCAGATGTTTATTTAACTTTCCTCACTCTGGTACCTCCAGAATGTTGCTGTACAAGTCTTATCATCCTCAGTCAGTATAGTAATGCTAATACAAACTGTTGTTTAATACTCTATAAAGGGTGTCAAACTCAATGTCATTGATGGCTGCATCAGAGCTGTGGTTGACCTCGGGGGGGACGACGACGAGGGAGGCATGGCTGACTGGGTGGGTGTGGCTGACTGGGTGGCATGGCCAGCTTGATGCCAGTCCCCAAACTGCTTTGCATTGGGTAGACCAGGCCAAAGCCATGCTAGCCTGATGTTTCCTCTTCGCATTGGGTAGACCGGGCCAGATCTGACCAAATCATGGGCCTTGTTGTTTGACACCCCTGCTCTATAACCATAAGGGTGGGGAAGGCAAATGCAAAGCTTCTTTAACAAAAGATATGTGGTTGAGGAATGTGTATCTCTCTAGCTGATATAGAGCTTCAATCGCTTACACACAACCCCACTAGCCTGAGAAGTATGGCCAGTGGTGAGAGCTGATGTTAAGAATCTGACAACAGTTAGAGAACATTCCCTACTACTGTTATAAAAAATACACTGGTTATTTTATCAACAAGTGAATATATACATTACTGTATATATTTCATTTTATGTTTTGTTTTATTTATTATTTTTATCCCACCTGAATCCAAATGACTCTGGGCAGATCAAAATATACTAAAACATTATGGAAACTACATAATAGTAAATAGCAGACAACAAAACCAAACTAGAACAAGGAAAAAGAAGAATGAGACTGCAAATCTAGCAAACCATCCCACCAACAACACGCATTAGCAAATGGATCCCCAACCACCCTCACTCAAGACCTGGGACAACAGTCAGGTCTGTATGGCCCTCTGGAGTACCAGAAGGGTGGGAGCCATTTGGATCTCAAGGAGAACCTCCTTCCAGAGAGCAAGTACTGTTACAGATAATAGGATAGGCGGTGTCAACAGCTCAAGGAGGCATTCGGCCTCATAAACCTTGGGCAGGTATGACTGTATAGGATTTCAGAGACTGTTTCTAAGGTAGTTTTTAATTGTTGAAGGGGGAAAAGTTAAATGTATGATTGAAGGATAATTATATTAACAATATTTACTTTTAATTCAATGTGATGAAAACACATCATGTTCAGATTTTGTTCTCCTCCCATCTCCCACTGTTTCTTGTCTGACTCCCACCTGATCAATCCTAGACCAAATGTGGTTCTACACTAGAATGGGCCTCTGATGTAGATGATAAAAAGGAAAATTTTGCACCATTTATATCAAGGACATGAGGTAGTACCATCAGTTGGAAGGCTACAGGCAGGAATATGTGGAGGAGGAGTAGAGTTTCAGAAAAGAAAAGGTGAACTTATCAGGTATACATTGTTTCAAAATCAAACATTCCCAAGTATGCAAAATTTTCTAAAAAAACACACCCTACTTTTAGCAAGATTTTATAGTTTGCTCCTCATGTAATCAAGATGTAGTGATAGATCAGTTTGTGCTGAATACTGAACTGTCTAAAGGAAAAAAAAATACACACCTTCCGTTTGATTATAAATGTGATATGCGTCAATTTTATCACCTTTTAAATTCATTGCCACTATAACACCTGAAGCCCATCTGACTTCCTAGCACTTAGAATAAGCATTTTAGATGGGCTTTAGATAGCAAACTGCAAAGGAATTGTGTTTACAGCCTTTGCCAATATAGAAGTTGAAAAGTGGTATTCCTATTTACTAGCACAAAAGGGCCTAAGGTCTGGTGACATTTAATTGTGAGTGTATAAGATTTCTTCTCTAGGATGAATACAACAATAATGGTTTTTAATAGTGATTGACAACTGGGAGCCCAGGCCTGATTCTGGCTACTAAGCCCTTCCACAACAGAAGTCTAGGGAAGTACCAGATCCCAAGGCCTTTCTCCCCCCTGCTCTCTATAGTCAAGCTTTAAACTGATTTCACTACTTACCTCTGATGTGAACAGAAACAGAGAGTTTGTGGGCAGAACTGGTGCATAATTTGGGGTTCTTCTGGACTTGCAGCTGTGACTAGGAGGGCTTTGCACAGATCCATCTCATGTGCCAATTGTGGCTATTCCTGAACCAGAAGACCTTGCTCACGATCACTCATGCCCTGGTCATTATGGATTACTGCAATGCTTTCTACAAGATTATCTGGAAACTACAACTGGTGTGGAATGCAGTAGCTTGCCTAATTCTGGTTGCTCCATATTTTGCCAATATGAAAGAAACTTCCCATTTCTTTCTAGCTGTAATTCAAGATTAAAGCCCTAAATTGTATGAGACCATGCTACTTGCAGGACAATCTCTCCTTCAGATATTTGTCCATTCTGCAAAATCAGATAGAAGATGGGTCCACTCCAGGTCTCCTCCTTTAAATGTTGTCATCTAGCAGAACCCAGGCAGCATGCCTTCTCTGGAACTACCCTATCCAGTGGAATACCTTTCCCCCCAGAAATCTGGCAGGGCCTCATTTTTCTTGCTTCTAAAAGGCTTAAAGAGCTGGGACAGAAGCTGTATTGCCTTGGGCTGCTAAGGGTTTTTCTAGAGTTTTATTTTGTTGTTGGAGGGTTTCTGTTATGCGTACTTTGTATTGCCCAGGATTGTTCTTACAATAAAGGTGACTACAAACATCGAAGGAAGGAAGGAAGGAAGGAAGGAAGGAAGGAAGGAAGGAAGGAAGGAA